>CM068382.1:30834278-31056787 GCA_034770075.1 Aralia elata | reverse complement strand
CTTCCGTGACGACCAAGGGGAACCCCGTTATATCTTCCCCGGGCGAGTTCCTTGAGAGCCAAAAGGAGAAAAAATGAAGAGGTTTTTCCGAGGAAAGGGCCATAGAAGTTTTTTTGGAAATAGGATGGATCAACCCCCAGAAATGAAGGGGGATCCATGATTTTAAAGTTGAGGAAATCAACCCTAACATCAGTCCATGGACTTTTGGTGTTGTCATCCAGTGAGCATTGCAAAGCCCTGATGAAGGTTCTGGATGGAATGGCCATTTTTGTGCCCAAAGAAACTTAGTTGATGGAGGGTTTCGGCCGACTGGTTAGGCCCACTTATTCGGAAACCGATGCAGATATCCGTTTACGGATGAAGACATTCCTCAAAGAGGGAAGGGGGCACCGGTAAAACCGCTACAACATCGCGGGTAATTCTCCTCAGGATATGTCATGAATGGGGTGCATGATGTCGACGGGGGATCGGCATTGAATATAATGGTCCCTCTCAGTACGCTGAAAGAAAATGAACATCAGTCCCAAGCGCCTGCGGGCCAGTCATGTGGTGGTTCGGGCTTTTGACGGATCCCGGAGGGAACCCATCGGAGAGATAGAATTGCCAGTGGAGATAGGGCCGGCCTGTACTTTTGATATATCCTTCCAAGTCCTAGATATTACGGCGAGCTACAACCTGCTGTTAGGGAGGCCATGGATACACATGGCCGGTGGCAGATTCCTTCCACGCTCCCACCAACAAATCAAGTTGATCATCGATGGGAATCTGGTAACAATCTCGTCCGAATGTGATGACCCTTCTCCTCCCAGGGGTGGCCTACCAGTAATCAATGTGGATGAGTCAGCGGCGCCTGCCAGCTTTCAAGCACTAGAGATTAGCACTCCCCATTATAGATGCCTGGGAGCTCCATCTGTGAAACCCAAGGGTCTTTCTCCGGAACTCACCTTTGTGGCAAAGGAAATGATTAAAATGAACTTCCAACCTGGACAGGGACTAGGGAAAAGGCAGTCAGGGAATCACCGAGCCCATCCACCTACCACAGCAGATAGGCAAAGCAGGATTGGGATACCATGTGGGCGCAGTACGGGGACACCGTCAGGGTGCGACTCCGATTCGGCTAGTTGGCAGTCCAGTGACTAAATTCGGCAATGAGCAGGGGATCAGCAAGGCCTGTGATTGGGGCAGGGAATGAAGATTAACCCCCACACGTAATGAGTTGGCCCGGAGGGAAAGTTTCCCTGCAGGAGGTCGCAAAGGAGTTTGAAACCTAATGCTATATCCCCAGACAATCAACAAGCAGTAAGGAGGGGACGAATGTTATCACACCAACCCGGGAGCCCAACAGGTCGTGCCTGTCATCGATTGGGCGGGACTGATTATTCCTGGAGAAGGTATGAAGGAGGATTCAGGCGACGTATCCGTAACCATCGGGGAGGTGTCCCGATGTGAGGCCCTCCTTTATCCAGCGCATTTCATGTGACCTGACCATCGACAATTGGACCCAGAAAACCAGTAATATCCAAAAAAGGGTAAAGCTCGACGTCAGGGTGGTTAACCCTAGAGGATGGGGGAATGAAGAAGTTTTATTTTGTTGTTTATTTTATTTCTGCATAATTGTGTCGTTTCTTCGTGTTATTGGAAATTGCGATCGTCGTAAAAAATGATTTATATATGACAAGTACTTTGTTTTATGTCAGGTGTACCCATTTGAGTGATCCTTGCCTAACAAATGGTCTTTCAAATTTGAATGATGATTATCGATTTTGACATTGAGCTGGATTTCGATTTAATGGGCATTGAACAAGACGAGACAGATTACGACGACGCACCTGACGAGATCAAAGGATGGGTTCGAGGATAAACCCAAACCCAACTTGGACCAAACCATCACCGTTGATATTGGAACCCCTGACAAGCCAAAGGAACTCAAGATAGGGACGGACCTCACCCCCAGCCAGAAAGCCGAAATGACTGAGCTGCTAAAGCAATATGAGGATGTCTTTGCCTGGTCTCTCAATGAGGATATGATCGGATTGTCCACCGACAATTGTGGTACACCGATTAATTACCCATCAAGGAGGGTTTCAAGCCTGTCAAACAAAAATTAAGGAAATTGAAACCAGAGTGGAGCTTAAAAGTGAAGGAAGAGAATCATCAAGCAGTTCAGGGCGGGAATCATTATGGTGTCCCACCTACCCGGAATGGCTATCCAATGTGGTCCCAGTGGCTAAACCTGGAGGAAAAGGTGAGGGTATGCGTGGACTACAGAGATCTAAACAAGGCCCAGTCTCAAGGACAACTTCCCGGTGCCTTTCATACACATCCTGGTAGATAACACGGCCCAGTACGAAATGTATTCCTTTGTGGATTGCTTTGCGGGATATCAATCAGATAATGGTGGCGGAAGAAGACCGGGAAAAGACCGCATTCATCACCCCTTGGGGCACTTTCTGCTATAGACGACTGGCTTTCGGTCTCACAAATGCAGGGGCTCACTTATCAGAGAGCCATGATGGCCTTGTTCCACGATATGATGCACAAGGAGATTAGAGGTCTACGTGGATGACATTATTGTGAAAATCGAAGGTAGAGTCCGATCATATAACTCATCTCAAAAAGCTTATTCGAATCGGCTCAGAAAGTATAAATTTGAAACTCAATCCAGCCAAGTGCGCTTTCGGAGTACAGTCGGGCAAGCTCTTGGGTTTCCTGGTTAGTGATCGGGGCATTGAGTTTGGATCCAGCAAAGATTAAGGGGCCATTGTGGATATGCCGGCACCCCACACGGAAAAGGAGATAAGAGGATTCCTGGGGAGAATAAACTTCATCAGCCGTTTTATATCCCACTTGACGACTACATGTGAGCCCATTTTCAAACTGTTAAGAAAAGGGGTTTCCCAAGAGTGGAATGACCAATGTCAGAAGGCTTTTCAGACCATTAAAAAGCAATTGACGGAGGCACCAGTGCTGGTACCCCCGAAGGATGGGGTCCCCTCTGTTTATGTATATATCGGTAAATGCCATCGCGATGGGATGTATGTTGGGACAGAAAAATGAGGCGGGAAAAGAGCAGGCCATCTATTACCTCAGCAAAAGATTTAGCCAATGTGAGCAGAATTACACTCCCATTGAGAAGACCTGTTGTGCTCTGGCCTGGGCTGCAGGGAGATTACAGCACTACCTCCATGGGCATACGACCGACGTACCTGATATCAAGAATGGATCCCCTGAAATATATTTTTTGAAAGGCCCATGCTGAATTGGTCGATTATCCAGATGGCAGTTAATCTTACAACAGTTTGACATGGTGTACGTGACCCAGAAGGCCATGAAAGGGCAGGGAATTGCAGATCAGTTGGCAGAAACCCCGTCAGGAGGGACGGAGCCTTTAGAAACTCCTCTTCCGGGCGAGGATATATTTTGGGTATCGCACGAAAAATGTGATGACGAGGGACAATTCTGGAAGCTGTATTTTGATGGTGCCATGAATGCCGAGGGGGCAGGAGCCGGAGCGGTCCTAGTCTCTATCACCGGAGAACAATACCCCGTGGCCACTAAACTTCGTTTCAGCAATTCGAACAACACCGCTGAATACGAGGGGTGTATCTTGGGACTCCGATTGGCCCGTGACATGGGAGTAAAAAGACTAGCGGTGTTCGGGGATTCAGAATTGGTAGTCAGACAAGCAATCGGGGTATACAACACTAAGGAGCTTCGATTACTTCCATACCATCGTTGTGTCACCCAGCTTATGCAAGAGTTCGAAGATATCGCCTTCCGCCATATTCCTCGGGGACGAAATGATTTTGCCGATGCATTGGCGACTTTGGCTTCCTTAATCCACGTGATCAAGAGTAGGGACAGTCCACAGATTGAGATCACCGTACAGAATGCCCCGGCATATGAGGAAAATGTGGCAGTGTTATCAAACGAGGGGGTGTTGACGAGGCAGCCCTGGTATCACGACATAAGGGAATATCTGAGAGACAGATCCCTTCCCGATCAGGCAAATCGGACTGAAAGGATGAGAATTCAAAAGATGGCGATGAAGTTTTACCTGAGTGGCGATTCACTTTACAGAAGGGATGCCGGGTTGGGACTGTTGCAATGCGTAGACGAAACGCAATCCCAAAGGATTATGAATGAAATCCATGGCGGGGTGTGTGGGCCACATATGAGTGGACCGATGTTGGCCAAAAAGATCTTGAGGACAGGGTATTATTGGTTAACGCTGAAGGCCGATTGCGATGATCATGTCAAACGGTGTTACCAATGCCAGGCGCACGGTAATGTGATCCATACGCCTCCCAATGAACTGCACTGTATGACCTCCCCCTGGCCATTTTCAATGTGGGGAATGGATGTAATCGGACCAATAGAGCCCAAAGCAAGCAACGGGCACCGATTCATCTTCGTCATGATCGATTATTTCACCAAATGGGTAGAAGCAGCCTCTTTCCCCAAAGTCACTCAGGAGGTCATCGTCAACTTCATCAGGAATAATGTCATTTGCCGATATGGGCAACCTGAGGTTGTGGTCTCCGACAATGCCAAGAATTTAAACAACGCCCTCATGAAGGAATTGTGTGACCAGTTCAAGATCAAGCATCTCAATTCCGTCATTTACCGTCCTAAGATGAATGGGGCAGTGGAGGCTGCAAATAAAAACATCAAGAAGATCATGGCAAAAATGTCTGCTAATCATCGGGGATGGCCGGATTTGTTACCCCTCACCTTGTTAGCCTACCGAACGTCAACGCGTACTTCCACAGGGGCAACCCCATACGCCTTGGTATATGGAATGGAGGCTGTCCTGCCAGTTGAAGTTGAGATGGCGTCCCTCAGAATAGTGATCGATGCTCAGATAAGCGAGGAGGATTGGATGCAAAGTCCGATACGACCAATTGGCCCTGATTGATGAAAGGAGAGTGGCTGCCGTTTGGCATGGTCAGCTATATCAACAGAGGATCTCTCGATCGTACGATAAAAAGATAAGACTTCGGAAGTTCAAGGAAAATGATTTGGTGTTGAAAAGAGTCATGCCTTGTCAAGACGAGGCCAAGGGGAAGTTTGCCCCGAACTGGGAAGGGCCATTTGTGATCAAGAAAGTGCTATCCGGAGGAGCCCTCATATTGCAAGAAATGGATGGTGAGGTATTTCCACAACCCCTCAATTCTGACTCGGTGAAGCGGTTCTATGCTTGAATCATCAGGTCCTTTTTCCTTGAGAGCGAACTACGTAGGACCTGATCTCCCAGCTTGTGGGGGTACGTAGGCAGCCATCATGGCGCGGTCCGATCCTTTAAAAAATAATCCTTTCCCTAACCAAAACCAATTTTCGATAGCCAGATAAAACCCTCCTACATCCTCAAAAACCTTCCCGAAACCAACTGCCTAACCAGTTTCATCCCAGAATACATACCCTGATCCAACCCAAACAGTTATCCAAAATCTGAGATTCAATCCGACGAAATCAAAAGGTGTGCGGCAATATCTGTCAAATCTCCATCAAGTCTTGAGGAAAGAAAGAAGGCGAAATGTCAAAATCATGGTCAGTTGGATAAAATGATGATCCAATGGATGGCAATGATACGAAAAAAGGGGAAATTGACTAAATTTAAATGAATGTCTATATATATAATTCGTTTTATTACAAGATTTCTCTTTCAATAACTGATGAAACCAACATAGTCTATGCAGGAAATAAAATAATCTACAAATCTGAAACTAGCCGAAGCAGGATGGACAGGGTGGTGGACAGATCTGAAGCATCAGCATCCCCTACAATCTGCTGCCCCATCATATCAATACGATCCAGAAAAGCAGTAGCTCGGCTGACAGTCCCAAAATGAGCATCTACCACTGCCCTGGTCTGAAATACAATGGCCTCTCTATCAGCAATGGCAGCATCTCTAGCCCGAATGGCCTCATCTCTCTCGGCAAGGGCGGCATCCCTCTCGGCTTCAGTAGTAATCAGGGCCAGGCGGAGTCGGGAATCCTCAGCGACCCGACTCGGGGCAGAATCGGCTGAAATGGAAGGGTCTGCGGTATCTTCTGTGAAAATCACTCCAGAGTCATCAAAGGCCCCCGTCCGACTCAAACTAGCCGAATCCAGGTCTCCACGCAACCACTGTACGTAAGCAAATGTCTGGATGGGACAGCTCGCACTATATTCGGCAAAGATCCTGCGATCCCAAAGCTCGTATATCTGCAATAGATTCCTCTCTGTACAGGATGATATAAGGAATCGGTATGCGGCTGCACCCGCGAAGGGGTGTAAATCCTGTGTCTGATCAAACTGCCCCATAACCGCCAGGGGATGATAGGTCGTCACGCCCTTTAACCCAGCAATGGGAATGAAATCCATGTCAGGCACATGAGTCAAGAAGCTCATAAAGGAGCAATAACCCGAATAAACCAGGAGATGAAAGGGATCCTCGATGACCGACAGAAATGCTGTCCAGGAGGCCGCATCCGTACAGCTCACAGGACGAAACGAAAACTGCGCGGCTATGTTGTGACTGAAGCAAAACCCTCGGCGGCGGAAATGGCCGATGGGACTAAGATGACTCATGAACCACATGTACAATAAGGTCGAACTCCCTCTGAAGAATCTCCCTCGGAAGGACTGGCAATATGTGGCCGACATATAGGTGTCCGCCAATATCATGGGGAGAATGGTGTAACCCTCCTGAAGGGCCCTAACGGCCGCAACAATCCGCGTGTCCAAATGATCGGATCCTGCAGGCAAATACAAAACTGAGATGACACAGGCCATCAGAACATCCACTCTCAAGGCATCCCAGCGCTCCTCGGACACGGAAAAATCACCGAGGAAAAGACGGAAACTATCAGATGATCCAAATCGGTCAATCAAGAATTGAAGAGGAACCATATGGTCTGATGTGATTACCGGTAATAAGACAGCCCTCCGCAAACCGGTGAAAGTCAAGAATTGACGGCGCATGGAACCAACTGTGACCCTAGCACAAGGGCCGTCCAACGACAAGCCGGTAAAGCGAGCATACTCCTCAAGGGTGGGGGTCAGCTCTACTGTCCCTAACCTAAACACCTGACGGGCAGGGGCCCAATAGCTCAGAAGACCATCCACAAAGCCCGCTGGCACCTGAAAGGTCAGTAAGGACCAAGAATGTCCCAAAAGACCATCTGCGATAATCCTGTCTGCCGGCAGTAAACTGTCCAACCAGCGAAAGAGACTGCCAACCAACCCTGTGGGAGGAATGGAATCCAAACGAGCCACGGCATCCGAGGACGACATTTGTGGGAAAATAGTATCAAAAAGACTGTACAGGGGTCATTCTCTATCCATAAATAAAAGAGCATGCATCATACAGTTAATAATAAAGCAGGTGAATTCCATAAGAGATGAAAAAGAACTGTGCATAAATAAATAGATGAGTTCAGTACATAGTGCGTAAATGAAAAGAAATCTAAGCAGGTGCCGATACAAAGGGCCCTATCCTATCCTGGTCTAAATAAAATCAGTATCATCTATGAAAGCAGGATCCTCGAACTGATCCCCTGGAGTCGTCGAGCTCGGAGGACCAAAGTTCATGTCAGGGATGTAGGGATGCGCTGTGGCATCAGATGAACTCGGGCCTGCATCATAACCTGCACCGTCTGGATCGTAGGTGTAAGCCTCCTCCGGGGCCCGGCCCAACCCCCGAATAAACAGCGACAACTGATATACCTGGCGGGTCAATGCGGCGATCTGCTCAGTGTGGGTAGGAGTCCGAACACAGGCAGCCCAATCGGTCATCGTCACCGAGCCTGGAACCATGTCTCCAAGGAAGAAAGTGGCCCGAGTCTGAGGACCGATGGTACGGGGCACCCACCATGTACGGAATGCATCACTCGTAGTGGGACCTGTGGAAAGCATCCGACCATCCTCCCCGGCAAGCATGATCTCCGAGGGCTGAGAATCTAGCGGCCAGAAAGTAGTGAAAGAAAGGGAGTGCGGGATGCGGATCTCCCCAGTGACGCATCTGAATGCGCGCTCTCCCAGATACATCACCCAGCCTCCAACACTCTGCAAAGTGAGACGACGGGTGGAAAGCTCGAACTCCGGGCCGGAAGGATGCCCGTCAGCAAACCCCACAGTCAGATGCTCGGAGAGGTAGGGAATCCAGACGACGTCGGCAGCCGTGATCAACTCCAACTGAATACGACAATGGGCAAAGCTGCCCGACACGGGGACCTCCTCCAGAGTACTGTGATGCCATCGCCGACCCCGAGGATAAGTGTCCGGGCCCAGAGTAGTGATAGGCCTCAGACATGGCAGCCGCTCGTAAGCCCAGAACTGTGAATAGAAACAAGGCAAGGCATGAGTCACTATCAAATGCAGAAAAGAGATGAAAGGAAAAGAAATACAGTAAGAGAGAGGAGGAGGGGACTCACCAACAGAAAGTGGTAGAAGCCGAGCCAGGCATCAGTCTGTCCCTCCGAGCGTAGGCGCATGCCGTGGAGGAAGTAGGCAAAGGTGAATGACCCCCAGTCATAGTCACCGATGCGGTCCACGTCTCTGACCGCTCCTACGACGCTGAAATGAATAGTGGAGGAATTGTTCCCCAGAAAACAACCCCTCATGATGGTCAGGAACAGGCGTCGTAGCAGAATGTCCCTAGTGCCCTGATCCGCTGGAATGGGCAGCGCGTAGAGACCCCCTACGGCATCGACAGCCAAGGCACCGGATCGAATACTGCGGGCCTTGAAGACCCGATCATCAGCAGCGAAGCCTAATAAAGCCCGGACCTCCGCCGGAGTAATGTCGAGATCTAGAGGAACGCGGGCCCCGGTAAACTCTATACCCGTGATGTACCTCCAGTCCCATGGGGTCAGCACGACCTCACAGTCCAGAAGATGAAGGGACTGGGTCTGATGAAACCACCTCTCGGACAAAGCCCGCATATAACCCCAGGGGCACTGGCGGGGAATGATGGTGAAGAAGTGGCGAAAGCCCCAGGAATCCACCACCGCGCGGTAATCACTGTGCAACGCCGCGTAAAGGGAATAAATGTTGAACCAGTTACCCCTCGGCTGGGTAAACTCAGGCACCTGTGAAAATCACCAATGGATCAGTCCAGATAGAGCAGAAATTGAGAAATTGAGAAATTGAGAGCAAATTCAGAGCAGAATTGAATATACCTCATTCGCAACGAGGGAAGCCGAGGGATGACGGCTGAGATCCCGACCCAATAGGTCGGGTATCTGGACAGAGGCGCCAGATAAGGCGCGATGAGAAGGGGGAGCCGGTGTGCTGGAAGACGGCCCCTCCACCGCAACCTCCGGAGGAGCAACCTCCTCAACGTCCGGGTGATCAGGACGGATGACAGACTCCGCCAAGCGACGAGCCTGACGGGTACGAGGAGGAATAGGGGCAGGTGCAGCCCTACGACGGCGAACACCCGAAGTCCGAGAGGCGGAGGAGCTACTGGGCGCATCACGATCCATAGCTGGAATAGAACGGGCGAGAAAGAAGGTAAGTTTCCTTTTAAAATTTATGTAATGAACATTCTAAATTTTCATCATATGATTAATGCAACATGATGCATAATAAAAAAAAAAAAAAAAAAAAAAAAAAAATCGGCAGAGTTCCGTTTGTAAATTGAACATCCCAGGCATAAGCCAAAACGTGTTTTCCATCAATCAAAGCCTCAAACAGATTTAAATTGCATTCATATGTGTAAATTACATCATGTAATGCATGTTTCTCTTGCAGAAAAGGAGTAACAATATGTGGGACCACCTCATGAACATAAAATAGGACTCACATAGTTGATACATAGCATGTATATATGATGGTACATTACATAGCATTGTAAAGCATACATTTTCTCTCTAAACATGCAAATAGTCAAATGTATAGCAAAACATTGACGAAATTGAAAAGTGACCGGTCAAAGTGTTACCTGTAGCGTGTAGATCAATCCTACCGGAACAGTTTTTGCAGGAAAGTTGAAAAATCGACAAAAAGCCCTTGCGAACAAGCAAAAATCGCGAGGAATATGTGTGAGTTGGGAGTTGAAAGTGACAGATCTGGAAGCGGGACGCGGCATATAAGCCCGATCTTGGCCGCAGATGTATCTGCGGCTGGCCGCAGATCCATCTGCGGCTGGCCTTGGTGGGCCCCACCTTGCTCCCTTGAAGCTATTTGACGTGTTGAAGTGAAAAGTTTACGCGATGGGTGACCGGCGACGATACCCGGCCCCGACATGACGATCGACCGGCGACGATAACCGGCGATCACGAGATGGATGACCGGCGACGATAACCGGCTCCGACGAGATAGCCAACCGGCGACGATAACCGGGGGTTACGAGATGGGTGACCGGCGACGATACCCGGCCCCGACATGACGATCGACCGGCGACGATAACCGGCGATCACGAGATGGATGACCGGCGACGATAACCGGCTCCGACAGATAACCAACCGGCGACGATAACCGGGGGTTACGCGATGGGTGACCGGCGACGATACCCGGCCCCGACATGACGATCGACCGGCGACGATAACCGGCGATCACGAGATGGATGACCGGCGACGATAACCGGCTCCGACGAGATAGCCAACCGGCGACGATAACCGGGGGTTACGAGATGGGTGACCGGCGACGATACCCGGCCCCGACATGACGATCGACCGGCGACGATAACTGGCGATCACGAGATGGATGACCGGCGACGATAACCGGCTCCGACAGATAACCAACCGGCGACGATAACCGGGGGTTACGCGATGGGTGACCGGCGACGATACCCGGCCCCGACATGACGATCGACCGACGACGATAACCGGCGATCACGAGATGGATGACCGGCGACGATAACCGGCTCCGACAAGATAGCCAACCGGCGACGATAACCGGGGGTTACGAGATGGGTGACCGGCGACGATACCCGGCCCCAACGAAACGATCGACCGGCGATGATAACCGGCGATCAGGAGATGGATGACCGGCGACGATAACCGGCTCCGACAAGATAACCAACCGGCGACGATAACCGGGGGTTACGAGATGGGTGACCGGCGACGATACCCGGCCCCGACATGACGATCGACCGGCGACGATAACCGACGATCACGAGATGGATGTCCGGCGACGATAACCGGCTCATTCGGATAACCAACCGGCGACGATAACCGGGGGTTACGCGATGGGTGACCGGCGACGATACCCGGCCCCGAACGAGACGATAGATTGAAAGAGTGAACCCAAAGACTAACAAACGCGGTCAAGGGGTGATACATTGACACTCTTACGAATGTCTTGCATGCATTACATCTTGTGTTGCATCATAAATCATATATGTTGCATCATGTATGTATTGTCAATTCTTATGCACTGTCATTCATGCATCGAGTGTCTATTCTTTATCCTGTTCATTTCATTTATCATTTCATAAACATGATAAAGAGGGGCAGCTGTAGACACCCAAATTTTGCGTTTCCTTCTACTAACCATGACAGGAGGGCGAAATCGTCAATTGAACCAGCTTGTGGGAGCAAAGGAGCGGGCACAAGGGCGAGCGCCCGGCACCGCCGCAATGTTTTGGGCAACCCAAGTTTACGTGACAATAAGGCCGTCCGAGGCAGGCATTTCCGAATGAGGTGGCACGTCTCCCGGAAATTCCCGGACTGCAGAATACGGGCCTGTCAGCGAAAACCGACGTTGCGGCACGAAAATCGAGGCGTGGCACGAAAATCGAGAAAGTCAAGCCCGCCAGCCGCGGATAGATCTACGGCCAAGTGGGTGCGCCAGCACGGAAATCAGGAAACCAGGCACTACCAGCTGAGTGCGATGGGAGGCGTGCCAGCTGGCCAGCCGCAGATCCATCTGCGGCCAGCCGCAGATAGATCTGCGGCTGGCTTTGGCCAGCCTATTTAAGCCAGCTTCGGCAGCATACAGGAGGTTCAGCAATTTGGCGGAAGAAGAAGAAAATCAGCAGCAGTTTTAGCTCGGAAATAGAGAGAAATAGCAAAAATTCTTGCAACAATTGAGAGAAAAAAGAGAGGAATTTCCTTTGTTGTTAGATTGTATCAATACATCTCATATTCCACTCGAATACATAAGTTTCTACACAATTTTGGTATCATTTGCAAGGTGAAAATCTCATTATTTTTGCAACTTCTATCATGTCATTTAGCTAAATTTGATTGTAATTTTCAAGAATATTGTTGAACAATCATGGATTAGGGATTATTGGTGAGGGTTCCATTGGAACAAAATTCTTCCTAATAATCCGATGATATCCAATTGATGAAATTTCTAGCTTGTTTATGGCAATTTATTGGGTGTAACTTATTTAGATTGTCATTTCCGGATATCATGGTATATTAGATAAATCCGGGTTGGTTAGTTATGTAGTATCCATTTTGTAGGCATGTATTAATCTCGTGTGAGCCTAGGAAAGCGACCCCGAGGTCCCAATCCGATGATGGACATATATTGATGTAAGAAGTAGAAATGACGTAGTTTTCATTGTAATATGTAATCGTTGGGCCTTAAAACGACGCTAAGGCGAGAATCGTGCTTAAGGCCCCGAAATAGTGAAATTTGTGATTGTTGGCGTTCGGGGACATTTTGATGGCTTACATGCCCATGAATAGCCCCGACGCGTGTTTATGCTTGATTTGATTTATGACACGAAATTGGTTTCAAAGCTAAATGATAAGATTTTCATAAAATCGATCAAAGTAGGATATTAGAATCACGAGGTTAAAATTTGAGAAATGTTAATGAATGTCGATTCCTATCTAACGAGAAAGCTAAAGAAAGACCGTTTTCCAAAACATCACACAAAATGATTTTATAAATAAAATGACGTTTTACTAAACCTTGATACATAGGGCGAAAGAGATTCTAGAAATTGCCTACCATTTATGAAAGCAATGTATAAATCTCGATTCCTATTTTGGCCAAGGTTTAACAAACTCGTGTTTTACCAAAATGACACCTAATGAAAATCTCATAGTTTTGACAATTAAAATCAAACCTTTCTTATAAAAAATCAAGCTTTCTCGTATAAATCAAAAAGACATTCCGAAGCGTTCTCAAATTAAAGCACGACTTTCCCTAAAAAATCCAAATGATTCTTTCATACAAACTCACCACAACATTCATATAGGCACACACACACACACGCGCGCGCGCACACACACATTTCATGAATTAAAGGATAGAAAAGCATCAAGATTGCGGTAACCGTGTTTCACGGAAGTCGAGGGGTGCCTAACACCTTCCCCTCACTTAAGCAAGCCCCCGAACTCTATGAATCTCGATTCGCAGACTAATTAATTCGGAGTCACACATGAGCCAGCGATTTATAAAAAACGAAAACTCGGATGAGTTGGTACATCCATTTCAAATATACCAACTGGCGACTCTGGTTAATTGGCTCATCATAAAAGCGATCTTTCAAAACCCCGTCGACATCAATGCCGACCTTTTCCAAACGTCATCTAAATCAAAAGGCTAAAATTTGGAAGAGACCAAGAGAAAGCGAAAACCCGGCGTCGACATTGATCATAACTGATATATCTACTTATTGTAAACACCCAAAATTTGCACATGTTTACTCTAACAGTGGTGGGAGGACAATATCGTCATTTCATCTCAAGCCAAAGATATCAAAGCAAAAATTACAAGGCTCAAGATGATTAATTGGGGTCCTCACAGTGACCTCTAAGCGCCCGACTGCAAAAAAGATGAACGATTAGTTGGCGTTTATAGAAGAATGTTTACCCCTTTTTCTCCATCTTCCTGAATTCTAAATTCATTAAAATTAATGCCATTGCATAACCGTCGAAAAGAACTTTCTGAATTGATATGACACGTTTTCTAATTTATCCCGGTTTGAAGTTATGGACGTTTCAGTGTACGACATATGAAAACCAACGACGCGACACAAAAACGAGGCACGTGGGCCCCACCCCAAGGATGCCGCATGTAGACTTACGGCAGGCCTAGGGTGGCCATAAATAAGTGGGTTGGCTCATTACTTGGAGAAGAAGGCATTTTAAAGAGAGAAAATGTGTTATTTAGGGAACGAAATAGCAAAAGTGAGAAAAATCTCTCTAAATTAGATCTAGTGGTGTGTGGATCCTATTTTGAGTCATGGGTTATTAGAGAGAGTTTCTCACTATAGAAATTCCTCTTAACCAACTTATAGAGTCATTTTAATGGCCATTCGATTTCGATATAGATCTAGCTCATTTTGTTGATTGTTGTGCTTGGGCTTTGTTGTTTTCAATTATTTCTTCAATTTTAGGCTCTCTTAACATACTAGATTATTTTTAGAGATGTTTAGATCCTATTTTTGGGATTATGGATGGTTAAAGAGGATTTCTCACAGATGGAATCTCCTCCTAACTAACCGAGGATATCCTTTTAGTAATATCTCGATTTCAATTTTGATTTAACTCTTATCGATTATTTTGCTAGGGAGTTATTTTCTCTTGATTTCTAGGTCACCACAGTATCCTAGATTAATATCTAGTGGTGTGAGGATCCTATCTTTTGGCTACCGAGGATGTGACGCCCCCAAATCCGGGAACCTTTAAACACCGACTATGGTGCATCACGGTACTACCCATAGGCATAATCTTAAAGACATAAATATAATAACTATATTATTACAAAACATCTTACTTAACTTCCCCTAGGTTCTAAGACCTTACATGCTTGAACATCATAATATAATAAATATTACATCATTCTACTTAATAAATCATTTGTAGCATAAACTTATTACAAACTTATTACATGCAGTCCGTTATATGGTATGCTTTCCTTTTCCCTTTTCCTTCTTTCCTGAACTCTCGGGGCGCTCAAGCTTAGCGAAAAATATTTGATTCAACGTAAGAATGAGCTACTAAGCTTAGCAAGTATAAACAATTAAGTAAACAAAAAAATCAAGAATCAAATATTTTTATTTTGGATAATTTCTACAACTAAACAATAGTTGTGAAAATATTTTGAATAAATGGGAACAATGTGACACCCCCAAATCCAGGTACTTAATTCCCACAGATTTAGTGTTCACTATCTCATTCATTCACATCTAACTACCCATAATCAATAACAATTAAATAAATTTAAAGAAACATCTTCCCTAAATGGGTTACATCACCAAACTATTAAACATTCAATTCCCAGGTTATCTTAACCTTAATACATCAAATGAGGAATAAAACATAATTTAAATAAATCTTATTACAATCAAACATCAAGTAAATAGCAGGTCTTTAGCTATTTATGCATCTTGCCCTTGCCTTTGCTCGTGGACGGCTCGTCCTGCTTTTCTGGCTTAGCTGCAATGTTTTAGTGCAAGAGTGAGCAAACAATTGCTCACAAGTACGATAACAATAATATTTAAATGAAATGGATTTCAACTGAGGAACAATAGTTTTCTGAATCTCAGTCAATAAATGATCAAAGTCTAAAAGCTCGTTAGAATATTTGATTCAAGGAAAAATAGATTTCAAGATTTAGAAATTATATCTGAGGGTCACAAGACCTCGAACTATGTCCTAGGTTAACAAGTATTTCTACTGTAACCTTTAACAGTCATATAGACTATGGACCAAACATCTCGTACTCAGGGGGATCAGCCCTTTGTACAATGTATTGTGCACAAACATTTTAACACTGTCGCGTAGGTAATCCCCTATATTAGGGTTGTTCATCTCAGTTTATCGTCTGAATCCGTACCAAAAGAAACTTGGCTTGGAACAAGAATAGAAAATATTCTAAGTCTTTGAAATCGCTCATCAACTAAGGACTAGCTGAATCAATAAGGGTTTGCTAGTCTAATTCATCAATAAAGTCAAACAATAGAAATTCTATTCAAAGTTTGAATAACGATCAATGATAGAACAATAAACAACTGGAATAAAGCTTAAGCATTTAATCATGACAACAACCTTGCTTGAATGACAATAAGCTAAGGTAAATATTCTTGCTCGATGATATTAAACTTGCTTTAAATGAAATAACAAGTTTGAAATAGGAAAACTTGCTCAACGTAAAAGTAATAAGTTGAGATAAGGAACTTGCCTCAAGCGTAGATTACAAATTTAAGTAATTCACGATCCTTAAACAACCTAAACATTTAATTGTAAAATGGTAATATAATTAGTCACAAGATTAAAAGCATTCTAAGCTTGCTCTTTTATCATAACATCTCATTTAGCAAACCATAATCAACAAGTACTAGTTTAGCAACCATCTTGGTAATACATTAGTCACATTAATATAAGTTTAATTATGCATTATAACTTCCAAGAAAAGAAAACAAAAATAAATTTTTTTTTAACAGTAGTGTTTCTCGCCGGGGCGAGAAAAAGCTTAAGAAAATTGTCGTCGGGGCGAGAGGCTCGCCGGGGCGAAGTTATACTTAACAAATTTGTCGCTGGGGCGACGCTTCCGCCGGGGCGAAGAAATCAGTTCATTTCTCTCGCCGGGGCGAGAGACTCGACTGTCGTCTTCCCCAGCTCGCGAACTAGTGAAAACTTAGGCCAATTTGGCCAAAATTTTCCGAATTCTACCATCCAAAATACAAATTAAACATACCCAGACATCAAATATGATATAAAATAATTACCCAACATATTTCTAATCAATCTAAGCATTATAAAACACATAATCAACCAATTTAAAACCAAAAATTCACTGTTAAAACCAAATATTCAAGTTTTAACCATTTTCATGAAATCAAGCTCTATAAATTCATTTTTCAACCAATTAAAACCATTCTTCTTGCATTATTCTTGTTTTTCATCAAATAATCATAAACAATTATTAAACCACTGATTAATAACCAATTTAAATCATCAATTTTCATACAAATATGCCATACATGAAATAAGGCTCTGTAAAATTATGAACTCAATTCTAAAGCATGTTTTCATGAATTATTTCTTCAAACTAGTTTATAATCATCACATAATCTCTAATACATGCTTACTAACAATTATAACCAAGTAATTCATGTATTTAGCATATAAATTCATATACAGTGAAGTAGAAATCATATACAGAGAAGTAAAATAATAAGAATATAATAAAGAACAAAACTAAGAGAATCATACCTTCAAGCTATATAAAATTCTTAGTTTAGTACTTTCCTTCCTTCTCTTTCTCAGTTCACAAATTTTTCTCTCTAATTCTCTCTTCTTCTCTGTATATTCTTTCTTCTCTAAACTCTGTTCTTTCTCTTCTTTCTTTTCTTTTTACAACAGACGTAGTATAAAAATAAAATATAAAACTGATGAATAAAAATAAAAACTGATGATTTAGTGTAATAATAACGTATAATATAAATTTAATCCATCAGTTATAAAATTCAAAAAGCCATAAGGCTTGTTTGGCAAACTGATTTAGAAATAATCCATTATTCTAACTAAAGGCTTGTTTGGTAAAACACAAATAAAACAACCCATTATTTCCAAACAAAGATCATAGGGCCTTGTTTGGTAAAACTGAATTAAACACTTTCTCATTTATTTTAATAAATCATTATAACATATAGTTTTAAAATGTCACACTTCTAATTTAATTGAACTTATTATTAAATAAATTCAATTAAACTTTACCAACTCAAATAATAATCTCATTTAACAAATAACAATAATACCAAATAAATTCTCTTATTCAAATAAATCATTTATTCAAATAAACCTTTTCATCATCTAATTTAATTATTAAATTAAATTAGAATAAACATAACAAATCACATTCAAATATCATTTAACATTATTAAGCTTAACATATACCCATTTCACAAAAACTTAATAAATTATTTATTAAGCTCAATAAATTAATAAAAATATTTATATAATTCAACAAATATTTTTATTCAATCACAAAAAATAAGCTTAACATATACCCATTTCACAAAAACTTAATAAATTATTTATTAAGCTTAATAAATTAATAAAAATATTTATATAATTCAACAAATATTTTTATTCAATCATAAAAATTGCATTCGTTACATCTTTCCCTCCTTAAAAGGATTCTGTCCCCAGAATCACAACGCAATTAAATCGTCCGTTACATTCTCCCCTCCTTACAAAGATTCTGTCCCCAGAATCGCAATATAAAGATTAAACAAATAATTGAGGGAAATTTTGCATCATCATCTCTTCGAGTTCCCACGTTGATTCTTCAGCACTGTGGTTCCTCCAAATTACCTTAACAGAAGGTATCACTTTATTTCTAAGAACCTGCTCTTTCCTGTCCACTATCTGAACAGGTATCTCTTCATAGGATAAATCTTTTTCAAACTGTATTGGTTCATATTCTATTACATGTTTATAATCAGACTTATACGGTCGTAACACCGATATGTGGAAGACATTGTGAATGTGGCCTAACTCAGGAGGTAAAGCTACCTCATAAGCTACCTCACCCACCCGTTTCAACACTTTAAAGGGTCCAATGAATCGCGGACTTAGTTTACCCTTTTTACCAAATCTGATTTTCCCCTTCCAGGGAGATACTTTGAGAAACACAAAACTGCCGACTTCAAATTCGCGATTTTGTCGGTGTTGATCAGCATACTTCTTCTGTCTGTCTTGAGCGGCTATTAGTCTGGCTCTTATCACCTTGACAATTTCAGCAGTTTGTTGTACCAACTCGGGTCCCAATAGTCGTCGTTCACCAACCTCATCCCAGCATAATGGAGTTCTGCATTTCCTTCCATATAATGCTTCGTAGGGCGACATGCCGATACTAGCGTGATGACTATTGTTGTAAGCAAACTCGACCAGAGGTAAATGATCATCCCAGTTGCCTTTAAAATCCATAACGCATGCTCGAAGCATATCCTCCAACGTTTGAATTGTTCTTTCGCTCTGGCCATCGGTTTGAGGATGGTAGGCTGTACTCATTCGCAACTGCGTTCCCAAACAAGCTTGCAAACTCCTCCAAAATTTTGAGGTGAAACGTGGATCTCTGTCTGACACTATTGACACTGGAACACCGTGTCTTGAGATAATCTCTTTGACGTATAATTTCGCCAGCTGATCCAAAGTAAATTTGATTTTGATAGGCAAGAAATGCGCTGATTTTGTCAATCTATCCACTATGACCCATATTGCGTCATATCCCTTCTGAGTAGTGGGTAGCCCTACCACGAAGTCCATCGTGATATGCTCCCACTTCCATTCTGGTATTTCCAAGGGCTGTAATAAACCACTTGGTCGTTGATGCTCCGCTTTGACTCTCTGACAAGTGAGACACTTCGCAACACACTCAGCAACCTCTCTTTTCATGTTTGGCCACCAAAAATGTTGACGAAGATCCTGGTACATCTTTGTACTTCCCGGGTGAACCGAAAATCATGAACTGTGAGCTTCGTTCAAAATCTCCTTTCTGATTGCCAATACCGACGGTACCCAAATTCTGCCTTCAAATCTCAGGAACCCTTCAGTATCGATTTTATATTTAAGCTCTTCTCCCTCAAGCACTCTTTTCCGTATCTCAATACACTCCTCATCCTGGAGTTGCGCTTCTTTCACTTTTTCCACCAAAGTTGGTTGAGTTTCCATCTAGAACAAGTTTTGATTAGGCTCTGCCAGACTCTTCACCTCTAACTCCAATTTAGCCATTTCTGCTATGAGCTTCTCTTGATCAGTTAACATAAACAGTTTCTCCCGATCTTTTCTACTCAAAGCGTCGGCAACCACATTAGCCTTTCCCGGATGGTATAGAATTTCACAATCATAATCTTTGATCAATTCTATCCATCTTCTCTGCCGCATATTCAAATCCTTCTGCGTGAAAATATACTTCAGACTCTTATGATCTGTGTATATTTCACACTTCTCCCCATAAAGATAGTGCCTCCAGATTTTCAAAGCAAACACCACGGCTGCTAACTCCAAATCATGGGTCGGATACCCTTTTTCATAGTCTTTTAGTTGGCACGATGCATATGCAATAACCTTACCATTCTGCATCAACACACAACCTAGTCCTTTATATGATGCGTCACTGTACACCACAAAATTTCCTGTATCATCTGGTAAAGACAACACAGGCGCCGAACTTAGTCTCTTCTTTAGTTCTTGGAAACTTTCTTCGCACTTCTCCGTCCAAATAAACTTCACTGACTTCCTTGTTAAATTTGTCAACGGAGTGGCGATCCTGGAAAAATCTTGAATAAAACGTCTGTAGTATCCTGCCAAACCTAGGAAACTCCTCACTTCTGACGGTGTCTTCGGCTGATCCCAGTTCATCACAGCTTCCACTTTAGCTGGATCCACCAAAATCCCGTCTTTATCAATCACATGTCCAAGAAATTGAACATGCTCCAACCAAAATTCGCACTTCGAGAATTTTGCATACAATTTCTCTTTCCTTAACGCCTCTAATGTCACCCTCAAATGTTCCACGTGTTCTTCTTGAGTTTTGGAGTAGACCAGAATGTCGTCTGTAAATACCACTACAAACTTATCCAGGAATGGTTTGAATACTCTATTCATTAAGTCCATGAATGCTGCAGACGCGTTCGTTAAACCAAATGACATAACCAAAAACTCATAGTGACCATATCTGGTTCGAAACGCCGTCTTTGGTATGTCCTCTTTTCTCACCTTCAACTGATGGTACCCACTTCGTAAATCTATCTTCGAAAAATATCTTGCTCCTTTCAATTGGTCAAACAGGTCATCAATCCTTGGCAACGGATACTTGTTTTTGATCGTGACCTTGTTCAACTCTCTATAATCAATGCAAAGACGCATTGACCCATCCTTCTTCTTAACAAACAATACCGACGCTCCCCACGGCGAAACGCTCGGTTGGATATACTTCTTATCCAGCAATTCCTGTAATTGCACCATTAACTCCTTCATTTCTACTAGAGCCATTCGATACGGGGCTTTCGATATAGGGGCCGTTCCCGGTGCTAAATCAATTACAAACTCGATTTCCCTATCTGGCGGTAATCCTGGCAAATCATCAGGAAACACGTCCGCAAAATCCTTAACTACTGGTATCTCCTCCAGTTTTGCACCCACCTTTCGGGTATCAACTATGTAGGCTAGATATCCTACACATCCTTGTCTCAACATTTTTCTGGCCTGCACCATCGTCAGATAACTCGTTTGTCTAGGCGACTTGCTGCCATAAAACACTACCTTTGACGGAGTCATAAGGTTTACACACTTCTTTTGACAGTCAATAACTGCCCCATGGTTAAACAACCAATCCATTCCCAGAATGACGTCAAACTCCCTAAGACGAATTGGGATTAAGTTGACAGTCATCACATGACCCTTAATTTCTACCTGACAGTTCTTGTGGACAAACTTAACTGGAATCACCTCCCTATTCGCAATTTCTATATTCATGGGGTAATCTAATTCTTCCTGGGGTAACCCTAATTTCTTAGCAAAATCATCGGATATAAATGAGCAAGTAGCACCCGAGTCAAACAATACATAAGCATTAACATTATTGACTGGAATGATACCTGACACTACATCCTTTGACTGCACAGCATCCTGCACCGTCCTATTGAACGTTCGAGTTGTACGTCGGTTGGGCTATGCCGGTCCTGTGATAGTAAGGTTGCCTCCACCACCGCTGTTTCCCTTTCCTGAACTGGCTCCACCTGTCGTTACTTTCTTTGGGCAATCTCGGGCAAAGTGATCCTTTGACTCGCAGATGAAACATGCTCCTTTCTTTGGATTAGGGCAATTTGGTGAAATATGACCCTCTTGTCCACAGTTGAAGCATACCCTCTTACCTTTCAAACAAGCACCCATATGGCTCTTTCCACAGTTGCTGCACACCTCCATCTTCTTCTTCTGATTACCTTGCTGACTTCCCGCATAGTTACTATCATTCCACTTCCTTTTCTGGCTACTGCCCCCATGGCTACCACTTGCCTTGTTTTCACTTTCATTCTTCTTTTTCCTCTGCTCCTGATTGTACTTTGACAGAGCATCACTGCCTCCTTCAACAATAATTGCCTTTTCCAGCACCGCCGTAAACGAGTTCAGTTAAAACATTGAAACTCGGCTATACAACCAGGGCTTCAGTCCCTGCTCGAACCTTCTGGCCTTCCGCTCATCCATGTTAACCTGATAAGGCGCAAACCTCACCAACTCGTTGAATCTTGCTGCATATTCAGATACCGACATAGTACCTTGCTTCAACTCTATAAACTGTACTTCCATTTGGTTCTGAGCACTTGCCGAAAAATAAGTCTCGAAAAACATCTCCTTAAATCGCTCCCACGGAATAATCCCTTGCCCACCTCGGGTTTTATTAGCTTGCCACCAGTAGCTAGCTTCTGACTTCAGCATAAAGGTTGCAAATGCCGTCTTCTGGTCCTCATTGACCCTAGCAACATCAAACACCTTCTCCATCTCCATGACCCACGTTTGAGCTTCAATGGGATTCATAGAGCCGTGATATTTCGGAGGTCCGACAGCCTTGAAGTCTTTAAAGGTCGTAGCCTGAGCTTGTGGTTGATTTGCAAAGGCTCCCGTTAACAAGTTTACCAACTGCTGCATTGGGTTAGCGTTGGCTTCTTCGTTATTGATAGATCCCTCAGTGGTCTGTTGACGTGTTGGTTGTCTTCTTGGCGGCATCATACTGTTAAGATTTCGCGTTATTAGATTATTATTCAATTGCTTAAACATTTAAGTCTTAACTTAAACATTTATAGACAATACTTAAACACATAACACATCTGATAAACTTTCACATTTTATTCATTTACTGCTTTAAAACATAATAAAGATAACATCGTGGTTATTTACATCAAATCATCTATCCTGTCATCATAAAGTTCCAGGATTACATCATTATTCTATCCCATTATATAAACTGGGATTAACAACTTATTAACTCATAAATTTCGTAATAACACAACTAATAATAATCTATGATGACATCCCACGACGCACAGCTTCCTGGCGTTCCTGCTCCATAATACGAGTCACCATCCTTCGATCCACCATATCTGGATGACGATGAACTCGCTCCAGAGCTCTATCCACTGTGGAGTGAAAAATATTCTCCATATCATCAATCTTGGCCTTCTTTGACCGTACCTCACATTCAACACGATCTGCGCGGTTAGCCTCCCTCAACCAAGCAGTCTCAGTTCTCGCCCGCTTAGCTGACTCCTCTTTCAACTCATCTCGTACAATCTCATTTCTGGCTATCAACTGTCCTCGTCGATACTCAGACTGTGCTAGCCTCTGCTCAGCCTCTGCAAGACGTGATGAAAGGTTTTGGATCTCAGCATCCATCTGCTCTAAAGTGGCTTGACGTTCCGTAGCCTGTTCCTCTAACTCCTCCTTTTCATTCTCTACTTGAACCAGCTTCCACTCCACGTCACCAAGACGTATGTCTAGCTCCTCAATCTCACTGTTCTTCTGCTCCAAAGCAGTATGTCGCTCAGCCAGCTGCCCCTCTAACTCCTCCACTCTGTCCTGCAACTCTATGTTGCGATCATACACCTGCTCGTACATCTGAACACCCAAAGTAGATAGTGGTATCTCTTCAGCGTCCTCCTCCTCCTCCTCCTCAGGATCAGTCTCAGGCTCATACTCGTGGCCTGTAACTGTAATCAATGGGGATGGCTCCCTCTACACTAGCTGCTCACTGACTACGTGAATATCTCTGGGCTCCTCCTCCCTAGTCTGGCTGGGCTCTCTATCAGTCATCCTGACAACCAAAATTTTAAGTTTTAATTACTAATCGATAATACTCGCGAGCACATAAGTTTGTTATCAAATAAGCACATAGCACATAATCGTTTTATTGTCTTTTATGAATTTCCGTAATTCATTCCTTAAAACTCGATAAGAGTTTATCACCTCTATATTCTCTATCTTCTAAAAGGCTACTACCCTAAGGTTTTCCCCACCTAAAGGTTCATAACCTATCGGCTCTGATACCAACCTGTGACACCCCCAAATCCAGGTACTTAATTCCCACAGATTTAGTGTTCACTATCTTATTCATTCACATCTAACTACCCATAATCAATAACAATTAAATAAATTTAAAGAAACATCTTCCCTAAATGGGTTACATCACCAAACTATTAAACATTCAATTCCCAGGTTATCTTAACCTTAATACATCAAATGCGGAATAAAACATAATTTAAATAAATCTTATTACAATCAAACATCAAGTAAATAGCAGGTCTTTAGCTATTTATGCATCTTGCCCTTGCCTTTGCTCGTGGACGGCTCGTCCTGCTTTTCTGGCTTAGCTGCAATGTTTTAGTGCAAGAGTGAGCAAACAATTGCTCACAAGTACGATAACAATAATATTTAAATGAAATGGATTTCAACTGAGGAACAATAGTTTTCTGAATCTCAGTCAATAAATGATCAAATTCTAAAAGCTCGTTAGAATATTTGATTCAAGGAAAAATAGATTTCAAGATTTAGAAATTATATCTGAGGGTCACAAGACCTCGAACTATGTCCTAGGTTAACAAGTATTTCTACTGTAACCTTTAACAGTCATATAGACTATGGACCAAACATCTCGTACTCAGGGGGATCAGCCCTTTGTACAATGTATTGTGCACAAACATTTTAACGTTGTTGCGTAGGTAATCCCCTATATTAGGGTTGTTCATCTCAGTTTATCGTCTGAATCCGTACCAAAAGAAACTTGGCTTGGAACAAGAATAGAAAATATTCTAAGTCTTTGAAATCGCTCATCAACTAAGGACTAGCTGAATCAATAAGGGTTTGCTAGTCTAATTCATTAATAAAGTCAAACAATAGAAATTCTATTCAAAGTTTGAATATAGATCAATGATCGAACAATAAACAACTTGAATAAAGCTTAAGCATTTAATCATGACAACAATCTTGCTTGAATGACAATAAGCTAAGGTAAATATTCTTGCTCGATGATATTAAACTTGCTTTAAATGAAATAACAAGTTTGAAATAGGAAAACTTGCTCAACGTAAAAGTAATAAGTTGAGATAAGGAACTTGCCTCAAGCGTAGATTACAAATTTAAGTAATTCACGATCCTTAAACAACCTAAACATTTAATTATAAAATGGTAATATAATTAGTCACAAGATTAAAAGCATTCTAAGCTTGCTCTTTTATCATAACATCTCATTTAGCAAACCATAATCAACAAGTACTAGTTTAGCTACCATCTTGGTAATACATTAGTCACATTAATATAAGTTTAATTATGCATTATAACTTCCAAGAAAAGAAAACAAAAATAATTTATTTTTTTTAACAGTAGTGTTTCTCGTCGGGGCGAGAAAAAGCTTAAGAAAATCGTCGCCGGGGCGAGAGGCTCGCCGGGGCGAAGTTATACTTAACAAATTTGTCGTCGGGGCGACGCTTCCGCCGGGGCGAAGAAATCAGTTCATTTCTCTCGTCGGGGCGAGAGACTCGACTGTCGTCTTCCCCAGCTCGCGAACCAGTGAAAACTTAGGCCAATTTGGCCAAAATTTTCCGAATTCTACCATCCAAAATACAAATTAAACATACCCAGACATCAAATATGATATAAAATAATTACCCAACATGTTTCTAATCAATCTAAGCATTATAAAACACATAATCAACCAATTTAAAACCAAAAATTCACTGTTAAAACCAAATATTCAAGTTTTAACCATTTTCATGAAATCAAGCTCTGTAAATTCATTTTTCAACCAATTAAAACCATTCTTCTTGCATTATTCTTGTTTTTCATCAAATAATCATAAACAATTATTAAAGCACTGATTAATAACCAATTTAAATCATCAATTTTCATACAAATATGCCATACATGAAATAAGGCTCTGTAAAATTATGAACTCAATTCTAAAGCATGTTTTCATGAATTATTTCTTCAAACTAGTTTATAATCATCACATAATCTCTAATACATGCTTACTAACAATTATAACCAAGCAATTCATGTATTTAGCATATAAATTCATATACAGTGAAGTAGAAATCATATACAGAGAAGTAAAATAATAAGAATATAATAAAGAACAAAACTAAGAGAATCATACCTTCAAGCTATATAAAATTCTTAGTTTAGCATTTCCCTTCCTTCTCTTTCTCAGTTCACAAATTTTTCTCTCTAATTCTCTCTTCTTCTCTGTATATTCTTTCTTCTCTAAACTCTGTTCTTTCTCTTCTTTCTTTTCTTTTTACAACAAACGTAATATAAAAATAAAACATAAAACTTATGAATAAAAATAAAAACTGATGATTTAGTGTAATAATAACGTATAATATAAATTTAATCCATCAGTTATAAAATTCAAAAAGCCATAAGGCTTGTTTGGCAAACTGATTTAGAAATAATACATTATTCTAACTAAAGGCTTGTCTGGTAAAACACAAATAAAACAACCCATTATTTCCAAACAAAGATCATAGGGCCTTGTTTGGTAAAACTGAATTAAACACTTTCTCATTTATTTTAATAAATCATTATAACATATAGTTTTAAAATGTCACACTTCTAATTTAATTGAACTTATTATTAAATAAATTCAATTAAACCTTACCAACTCAAATAATAATCTCATTTAACAAATAACAATAATACCAAATAAATTCTCTTATTCAAATAAATCATTTATTCAAATAAACCTTTTCATCATCTAATTTAATTATTAAATTAAATTAGAATAAACATAACAAATCACATTCAAATATCATTTAATATTATTAAGCTTAACATATACTCATTTCACAAAAACTTAATAAATTATTTATTAAGCTCAATAAATTAATAAAAATATTTATATAATTCAACAAATATATTTATTCAATCACAAAAAATAAGCTTAACATATACCCATTTCACAAAAACTTAATAAATTATTTATTAAGCTCAATAAATTAATAAAAATATTTATATAATTCAACAAATATTTTTATTCAATCACAAAAATTGCATTCGTTACATCTTTCCCTCCTTAAAAGGATTCTGTCCCCAGAATCACAACGCAATTAAATCGTCCGTTACAAACAATAATAAAAAGTTCCTGTTTATTTAACATTTGAGAATTAACATGCTGAGCGGTCAAACGACCTTGAACATTTTCTTTGCATAAAAGGTTTAACAGATTTTTATACTGTAAACCGATATTTTCCAAGTACTTTAGGGGATCACCCTATTGTACTCATGTTGTGCACAACCTATTTCTTTTAAACGACTACATGCGTTTAGTTTATACCGCGAAGGCCAGTCGAAAATCCAACCAAAAATATCCCTAATAATAAGGTTGTTCATCTCAGACTTAAGTCAGAGTCCGCATCAATTTAATTTGGTTTGGAAAATATTTAAGAATATATCAAATTTAAATTATAACTTGACATGTGTCTAGTCGAAACAACAAGGCATTGACATAACTTTAGAATAGTTCATGAAATATCGAACTTTGAATCTTTAAATAACATGGAATTTTAGTATACTAAGTAACTTATGCAATCATAAAATTTATTGGTTAAGTTTGAATTTTACACAATAAATAAATACTGTGTAAATTAATACTTTAATACAATCTGAAAATGAAGCAGAAAAGCTCGCATAATAATAATATCATTTGTAGAAGTAAAACTCGAGAAAGAGTTTAAGAATACTTGCCTGATGCGTTCTTTAAAAAATATTTTTAAATTATCCTTCAAATGTCGTACACATTTAATTTAATAGTAATATACCAATCAGTCACAAAAAGACTTTAAATATTGGTTTTATTATATTATTATTCAGTACATGTTGTTCGCAATTTTTATAATTTAATTAGTGCAACAAAATGTTTGTATGGCATCGCGGCATTTGAGAACGTCATGGCCCACTTAACGACTCCTTATAAAGGTCTATATCAATTATTAAACATTTTTTAATATTTATTATTTATTAAAAAAAATTATTATATTTATTATTATTATTATTATTATTATTATTATTATTTTATAAAAAAAAATAATTTTGGAACATTTTGGAACTATGTCAAAAATGTTGTACGGCGTTGCGAAACAACTCGGCGAAACGCCCGCGGCATGCCCTGACAGCTAGCAGCAGCGCCCAGCGCGCCTAGCATGCCCGAGCGCGCCAGCGCCCGCGCGCCCAGCCTGCCTGCCCAGGCAACCTTCCTGCTCTGGCCAACCTGACCCCCTCCTTCCGGACCTCATAACTTGCTCATTTTAAATCAGAATTAGTCCGTTCTTATATCATCTTCGAGCTTGTAACATGCTCTACAAATCTCCCTGGGTGGAAAATTTTTCCAGACCCTATAACAGGCCGAAACAGTGGCCCAAAAAGTCCTCGTTGATTGATTTTTTCTACTTTAGGCAGTTTTGACTAGCTTTTTTCGAAAGCCATAACTCCCTGATCCGATGTCGGAATTTGGTCGTTCTTATGTCTACGGCTTCGTTATTAAATGAACTATAAGACCCCCATAAAATAATAATTTTTCAACAACTAAAACAAAACAGATTTTTGACCAAAATGGACAGAACTAAAATTAGAGTTTTCTCCTTCTTTCTTACTAGATTAAAAAAATTGACATGGCTTCGTTATAAAAGGTTTTTCCTCCATTCCAATTGGGTATTGTTCATCACTCCTAGGAGTATACAACAACCCCTTAGAACTTCATTTTTACAATTTGAACACCACATAAAAAGTGGTCCAAAACAGTCCATAAATTCATTTTCCATCCATTACGCTAGGGTTTTTCATTTTTATTATTGATTTTACTTTCATGGCATTTACCAGTAGTTTATCAAGCATATATATATTATCCACCTTATACCTTCAAGATCTTCATGATCTTCCCACAAACAAATCAAAATAAGTTTATATAAAACTTAAAGTACTAAAATGAAAATTTAGGACTTTTGTTCTTACCCTTGATGATCTTTTCTTCTTCTTAGCTAATCTTGGAGACCTTCCTTACTCCTTTTTCCTCCTCAATATCCGGATCTCTCACTCTCTCTTAAGCTTTCAACTTGCTCTTAAACTCTCTTTCTTACTTTACTTAGGAAAATACTTGCAATTATCAAAGAAAAATAAGTATACTTGCTAGGAAGGTATTTATAGGCAAACCAAGAGTGAGGGTAATTAGTCATTTAAGCCATTAACCAAGCTTTAGTTAATTTAACTAACTCTAATTAAATTAACTCAAGCTAGACATAATCATTAGCTAAGGCTTTGTTTGGCAAAAATTAAAGAGGTTGGAGGGGACACAAATCCTCCACTTGATTTTATTGGATAGACTTTCCATTTATAGCATGTGACTCACCTCCTTGGTTCCCTCCACTTGCACCACCCACCCACTCTCTCTCTCTTCTCTCTCCCATGATTCATTTCTTCACATTCATTTAACCTTGTGTTTAAAACAAGCAAGTGACACCTAACTCTAAACCTTTCCTTGGCTCCAAGTAACTCGGGTTTGACCCTAGGACTTAATCCCTGGCTTAACCCTAAGCCAAGCCACCTTATACCCTAGCTCGACCCTAGGCTTCAACCCTAGCCAAGTAAAACTCTAGCTAAGCTAAAACCTTGGCCTCCACTTAGCTTAGTTAAGCAAAATAACTTAGTTACTCATTTTTTTCTAGTTAGGTTTTTCCTAACTAGTTTGGTTAGCCAAACCCAAAATATTTTCTTACGAATTTTTTATATTAGAGATTATATCTCACATTCCCAAATAAATGCTATGCCGTAATCTGAAAATTCAAAAACACAAAAAACGATTTTATCGCGAATAGTGTTTTTACGCCTTTTTCTGATAAAAATATTTTTATTGGAAAAACGACTTACATATTTTGCTAGACGTGGTTGATTCTTTGTTGATCATTCACCTATCTCCATGTACAACTTATTATACTCAATCATACCCTTTGATATACCCTAAAGGTCTTAAGAGACATGTTAAAGTATAACTCATCATACACAAGATACTATGATGATCTCAAGTCCAAGAATCACTTGTACTACTATCACTAGAGGAATTTCTATTGACAGGTGAGTAAAACTCTATTAGGTATTCATTAGCGAGCCACGTTCAGTGAACTTATTCTCCAATAAGCACCTACATACTTGCTTTAGTGTCTCCACACTAATGATTATGAGATCAATCATCATCTTCCTAAGAGCAAACAACATATGTACTAATCTATCCGGATTCACTAATCCCCTTTTAGTAATCCAATGATTAGGAGCGATTTTAGTTTTAAGCTTTCTAAGAATTTAGATCTCATTAGCATGATCACAATCATTATTCTAAAAGCATTGCTCAAAACTATGGGTTTATCACATTTAATATAACAGCACCATGTAGATAATATAAAATGCCTTTTAAGAAAATCAATTCTTTTATAAATAAATGAATAATATTACAAAATATATGCTACATCATATCAAATATGATTGACTTGTGTGCATACTACTTTCAATCTCCCACTTGCACTAAAGTCAATCGTCATGGTATCTAATACCCATCTTCTCTAAGTGACGATCAAACTGCTGTTGTGTTAAAGCTTTAGTAAATGGATCTGCAATATTGTCTTAAGAGTCCACATACTTCAAGGTGACGTCTCTGCTTTCAATGATCTCTCTAATCAAATGAAACCGCCACAACACGTGTTTGGATTTCTGATGAGACCTGGGTTCCTTAGCCTACGCAACAGCTCTAGTGTTGTCACAGAATAAAGGTACAGCTCCTCTAATGCTAGGAACCACTCCAAGTTTAGTTATGAACTTCTTCATCCAAATAGCTTCCTTTGCAGCTTCACTTGCAGCTATGTACTCTGCCTCTGTCACCGAATCAGCAACTGTTTGCTGCTTAGAACTTTTCCAACTCACTGCGCCACCGTTTAAGGTAAACACATACCCTGAAACAGATTTACTATCATCTTGGTCTGTTTGAAAACTTGAGTCTGTATAGCCCTCTAGTTTCAATTCAGACCCACCGTAGACAAGAAATGCATCATTAGTTCTTCTTAAGTACTTTAGGATGTTTTTCACTGCTTTCTAGTGCTCTTCTCCTAGATTCGACTGATATCTACTTGTTACACTAAGTGCATGAGCGATATCAGGTCTAGTACATATCATACCGTACATGATAGATCCTATTGCCGAAGCATAAGTAATCTTACTCATACGGTCTCTCTCCTCAGGTGTCTTTTGGGCCTGTTTCTTGGAGAGATGTATTCCATGGCTCATCGGCATGAGACCTCTTTTGGAATCTTCTATGCTAAATTTCTTTAGCATCGAGTCAATGTATTTTCCTTCGGTCAAGCCCAACATCCTTTTAGATCTATCTCTATAGATCTTTATCCCCAAAATATAGGATGCCTCACCGAAGTCCTTCATGAAGAAGTGTTTAGATAACCAAATTTTAATCGACTGTAGCATAAGAACATCATTCCCTATCAGTAATATATTGTCAACATATAATACTAGGAATGAAAAAGCGCTCCTACTAACCTTTTAGTACACACATGGTTCATCCTCATTTTTGATAAAATCAAACTTTTTGATTATCTCATCAAAACGGATGTTCCACCTTTGAGAAGCATGCTTCAATCCATAAATGGATCGTTGTAGCTTACAGACTTGGTTTGTTCCAACCGTTGAAACAAAACCCTCTGGCTGTATCATATATACATTTTCCTCAAGCTCTCCATTGAAGAAGACCATTTTCACATCCATTTGCCAGATTTCGTAGTTATAATAAGCTGCAATTGCAAGCAAAATCCGAATGGACTTGAGCATAGCTACTGGTGAGAAGGTTTCATCATAGTCAACTCCTTATCTTTGTTTGAAACCTTTTGCAACCAGTCGGGCCTTATAGTTCTCCACCTTGCCGTCCACTCTAGTCTTTCTTTTAAAGACCCATTTACACCCAATAGGCTTAATGCCCTCAGGTGGTGAAACCAAAGTCCATACTTGGTTTTCATACATGGAGTCTATCTCGAATTTCATGGCTTCTAGCCATTTCTCTGAGTCATTACTACTCATAGCCTCCTCGTAAGTCAATGGATCATCATCTTCTATGATGCATACCTCATCATCATCATCTATGATGAATCCATACATGTCAGGTATCTTTGGTACTCTTCCAGATTTACGAATAGGTTGTTGTACATTAGGTTCTTCCACTTGGTCAGGTACCTGACTTTGATCCGTAGTATTTTATGGTTCTTGAACTTCTTCAAGATATATCTTGCTCCCACTGACACCTTCAAGGATAAACTCCTTTTCCAAGAAGGCAACGTGTTTTGCAACAAACACCTTTTGATCAGTAGGATGATAGAAATAATACCCTGATGTTTTTTTAGGGTATCCCACAAATCTACACTTGTCGGATCTAGTCTTCAGCTTATCATGCTCAAACCTTTTGACATAAGCTGGATAACCCTAAGTCTTAACATGCTTAAGATTTGGTTTCCTCCCTGTTCATAACTCATATGGAGTCTTTGGGACGGATTTGGTAGGTACCTTGTTAAGTAGGTATGCAGTCGATTCTGGGGCACAACCCCAGAAAGATACTGGAAGGTCAGTAAAACTCATCATGGAACGAACCATGTCCAACAATGTTCGATTTCTCCTTTCAGATACACCATTCAACTGTGGCGTCCCTGGTGGAGTCTGTTATGAGATTATACCATTTTCTTTGAGACAATTGAGAAACTCATTGGTTAAGTATTCCCCTCCTCGATCCGATCGAAGAATCTTAATACTCTTACCAGTTTGCTTTTCTACTTCACTTTTGAATTCTTTGAACTTTTCAAACGATTCAGACTTGTATTTCATTAAATACACATATCCAAATCTAGAATGATTATCAGTGAAAGTAATAAAATAAGAATACCCTCCTCGTGCATGCGTTGTCATAGGTCCACATACGTCTGTGTGTACTAACGCTAACACCTCTGTAACTCTTTTTTCTGTTCCACTAAAAGGAGATTTAGTCATTTTGCCCATGAGACAAGATTCACAAGTTGGATATGATTTGAAATCAGATAGCTCTAAAAGCCCATCTGTCGACGCCGGTTTTTTCCCTTCGCGAGTCCTTTTAGTCTTTTCCAATTTTAGCCTTCTTGATTAAATGATTTTTGGAAAAGGTCGGCATTAATGTCGACGGGGTTTTGAAAGATCGCCTTTTATGATGAGCCAATTAATCAGAGTCGCCAGTTGGTATATTTGAAATGGATGTACCAACTCATCCGAGTTTTCGTTTTTTATAAATCGCTGGCTCATATGTGACTCCGAATTAATTGGTCTGCGAATCTAGATTCATGGAGTTCGGGGGCTTGCTTAAGTGAGGGGAAGGTGTTAGGCACCCCTCGACTTCCGTGAAACGCGGTTACCGCAATCTTGGTGCTGTCCTATCCTTTAATTCATGAAATGTGTATATATGCAGGTGTATATGTGTGTGCTTATGTGAATGTTGTGGTGAGTTTGTATGAAAGAATCATTTGGATTTTTTAGGGAAAGTTGTGCTTGGATTTGAGAATATTTCAAAACGTCGTTTCTATTAATACGAGAAAGCTCCCTCTTTTCATGCAAAAGGTTTGATTTTACTTATCAAAACTATGAGATTTTTATTAGACGTCGTTCTAGCAAAAACAAGAATTTTAAACCTTCGTCAAAATAGGAATCGAGATCCATACGTTGCTTTCGTAAAATGATGGGCAATTTCTAGGATGTCTTTAACCCTATGCACAAAGGTTTACTAAAATATTTCATTTTTTATTCATAAAAGCCATTTTTGGTGATGTTTGAAAATGATTTTTTCTTTGGCCTTCTCGTTTAATAGGAATCGACATTCATTAGCATTCCAAATTTTTAGCCTCGTGATGCTAATATCCTACTTTGATTGATTTTAGAAAAAATCCTTATTGTTTTGATTTTGAAATCTTTTGTTTGATATTACAAACCAAATTTAAACATCACAACGCGTAAGGGCTATTCATGGGCATGTAAGCCATCAAAATACCCCGAACGCCAACAATCACATATTCCACTAATACGGGGCCTTAAATCCGATTCTCGCCTTAGCGTCGTTTTAAGGCCCGACGATTACAGATTTACTACGGAAGCTACATCATTCTTACTATTTACATAAAAAACGTCCATCATCGGATTTGGACCACGGGGTCGCTTTCCTAGGCTCACAACCACGATTACCACGCGCTCACAAAAGGAATACTACAATAATAACAACGTGGATTGCCTAACACATCCTAGAAATACAATCAATTAAACTACGCCTAATATATACCCATGAACAAACTAGAAATTTCACCAATTGGATATCATCGGGTTATTAGGAAGAATTTTGTTCCAATGGAACCCTCACCAATAATCCCTAATCCATGATTGTTCAACAATATTCTTGAAAATTACAATTTAGTTTAACCAAATGACATGATAGAAGTTGCAAAAATAAGGAGATTTTCACCTTGCAAATGATACCAAAATTGTGTAGAAACTTGTGTATTGAGTGAAGTATGAGATGTATTGATAGAATCCCACAATAAGGGAAAATTCCTCTCTTTTTCTCTCAATTGTTACAAGAATTTTTGCTATTTCTCTCTATTTTCGAGCTAAAATTGCTGCTGTTTTTCTTCTTCTTCCGCCAAAACTGCTGAACTCCTGTATGCTGCACGAAACTGGGCTGAAATAGGCTGGCCAGAGCCAGCCGCAGATTGATCTGCGGCTGGCCGCAGATCCATCTGCGGCTGGCTGGCCCACCTCCCATCGCACTCAGCTGATAGTGCTGATTTCCTGGTTTCCGTGCTGGCGCACCCACTTGGCCGCAGATCAATCCGCGGCTGGATGGCTTGACTTTATCAATTTTCGTGCTATGCCTCGATTTTCGTGCTGTGACGCTGTTTTTCGCTGACAGGTTCGTATTTTACAGTCCGGGAATCATTGGGAGGCGTGCCACACCTTCCGGGAATGCCAAATTCGGATGGCCTTGTTGTCACGTCGATTTCGGTTGCAAATTGTCATGGTGGCGTCGAGCGTCCGTACCTTCTCTGTCTTTTGCTCTCGCAGGCCGGTCCATTTGACGAATTTGCCCTCCTGTCAAGGTTAGTATACGAAGTACAAAATTTGGGTGTCTACAGCTGCCCCTCTTTATCATGTTTATGAAATGTTAAATGAAATGAACAGGATAAAGAAACAGACACCCGATGTCTGAATGACACTGCACAGATATGATAATACACACACGATGCAACACATGTAGTTTATGGTACAACACAAGATGTAGCGCATGAAAACATTCGAAAGAGTGTCAATGCATCAACCCTCTGACCGTATTTGTTGGTCGTTAGGTTCACTCTTCCAATCTATCATCTCGTTCGGGGCCGGGTATCGTCGCCGGTCACCCATCTCGTAACCCCCGGTTATCGTCGCCGGTTGGTTATCTTGTCAGGGCCGGTTTTCGTCGCCGGACATCCATCTCGTGATCGCCGGTTATCGTCGCCGGTCGATCGTCCTGTCGAGGCCGGGTATCGTCGCCGGTCACCCATCTCGTAACCCCGGTTATCGTCGCCGATTAGTTATCTTGTCGGAGCCGGTTTTCGTCGCCGGACATCCATCTCGTGATCGCCGGTTATCGTCGCCGGTCGATCGTCTCGTCGGGGCCGGGTATCGTCGCCGGTCACCCATCTCGTAACCCCCGGTTATCGTCGCTGGTTGGTTATCTTGTCGGAGCCGGTTTTCGTCGCCGGACATCCATCTCGTGATCGCCGGTTATCGTCGCCGGTCGATCGTCTCGTCGGGGCCGGGTATCGTCGCCGGTCACCCATCTCGTAATCCCCGGTTATCGTCGCCGGCTGGTTATCTTGTCGGGGCCGGTTTTCGTCGCCGGACATCCATCTCGTGATCGCCGGTTATCATCGCCGGTCGATCGTCTCGTCAGGGCCGGGTATCGTCGCCGGTCACCCATCGCGTAACCCCCGGTTATCGTCGCCGGTTGGTTATCTTGTCGGAGCCGGTTTTCGTCGCCGGACATCCATCTCGTGATCGTCGGTTATCGTCGCCGGTCGATCGTCTCGTCGGGGCCGGGTATCGTCGCCGGTCACCCATCGCGTAACCCCGGTTATCGTCGTCGGTTGGTTATCTTGTCGGAGCCGATTTTCGTCGTCGGACATCCATCTCGTGATCGCCGGTTATCGTCGCCGGTCGATCGTCTCGTCGGGGCCAGGTATCGTCGCCGGTCACCCATCTCGTAACCCCCGGTTATCGTCGCCGGTTGGTTATCTTGTCGGAGCCGGTTTTCGTCGCCGGACATCCATCTCGTGATCGCCGGTTATCGTCGTCGATCGTCTCGTCGGGGCCGGGTATCGTCGCCGGTCACCCATCGCGTAACCCCCGGTTATCGTCGACAGTTGGTTATCTTGTCGGAGCTGGTTTTCGTCGCCGGACATCCATCTCGTGATCGCCGGTTATCGTCGCCGGTCGATCGTCTCGTCGGGGCCGGGTATCGTCGCCGGTCACCCATCGCGTGATCTTTTTTCACTCAACACGTCAATTGGCTGCAAGGGAGCAAAGTGGGACCCACTAGGGCCAGCCGCGGATGGATCTGCGGCCAGCCACAGATACATCTGTGGCCAAGATCGGGATGTATAAGCAGCGCGCCGCTTCCAGATCTGTCACTTTCAACTTCCAACTCACATAGATTCTCGCGATTTTTGTTTGTTCGCAAGGGCCTTTTGTCGATTTTTCAACTTTCCTGCAAAAACTGCTTCGGTAGGATCGATCTACACGCTACAGGTAACACTTTGACCGGTCACTTTTCAATTTCGTCACTGTTTTGCTATACATTGGACTATTTGCATGTTTAGAGACAAAATGTATGCTTTACAATGCTATGTAATGTATTATCATATATACATGCTATGTATTAACTGTGTGAGTCCTATTTTATGTTCATGAGGCGGTCCCACGTATATGTTTGCTCCTTTTTGAAGGAAAATCATGCATTTATGGCATTTTACACGCTTTATTTACACATATGAATGCAAATATGATCTGTTGTGGCTTGAGTTCTTTGAAAAACATGCTTGGATATACATGGGATGTCCATTTTACAGACGGAACTCTGCTGAATTTTTTTTTTTTTTTGACATGCATTATGCTGCATTAATTATATGATGAGGATAGAAATTTAGAATATTCATTACACAATTTTAAAAGGGAACTTACCTTCTTTCTCGCCCGTTCTATTCCAGCTATGGATCGTGATGCGCCCAGTAGCTCTTCCGCCTCTCGGACTTCGGGTGTTCGCCGTCGTAGGGCTGCACCTGCCCCTATTCCTCCTCGTACCCGTCAGGCTCGTCGCTTGGCGGAGGCTGTCATCCATCCTGATCACCCGGACGTTGAGGAGGTTGTCCCTCCGGAGGTTGCGGTGGAGGAGCCGTCTTCCAGCATATCAGCTCCCCCTTCTCATCGCGCCTTATCTGGCGCTTTTGTCCAGATACCCGATCTATTGGGTCGGGATCTCAGTCGTCACCCCTCGGCATCTCTGGTTGCTAATGAGGTATATTTGATTCGGCTCTTCATTTGTTCTTGATTTCTCAATTTCCCGTTCTATCTGGATTGACCCATTGGTGATTTTCACAGGTGCCCGAGTTTACCCAGCTGAGGGGTAATTGGTTCAACATTTACTCTCTCTATGCGGCCCTGCATAGTGATTACCGGGAGATGGTGGACTCTTGGGGCTTTCGACATTTCTTCACTATCATCCCCCGTCAGTGCCCCTGGGGTTACATGAGGGCTTTATCCGAGCGATGGTTCCACCATACGCAATCTCTTCATCTCCTCGACTGCGAGATCGTGCTGACCCCCTGGGACTGGAGGTACATTACGGGCATAGAGTTCACCGGGTCCCGCATCCCCCTGGATCTTGATATCACTCCAGTGGAGGTTCGAGCCTTGTTGGGCTTCGCTGCTGATGATCGGGTCTTTAAGGCCCGTAGTATTCGGTCCGGTGCCTTGGCCGTCGATGCTGTTGGGGGTCTATACGCACAGCCTATTCCAGTGGATCAGGGCACTCGTGACATCCTGCTACGACGCTTGTTCTTGACCATCATGAGGGGTTGTTTCCTAGGGAACAACTCCTCTACCATCCACTTTAGCGTCGTAGGGGCTGTTAGAGATGTAGACCGGATCGGTGACTACGATTGGGGTTCATTCACCTTTGCTTATTTCCTCCACGGTCTGCGTCTGCGCTCGGAGGGACAGACAAATGCATGGCTCGGATTCTACCACTTTCTGCTGGTGAGCCTTCTTTCCCTCTTTACTTACTGCACTTCCCTTTATTTCATTTTTTCTTTTCTGCATTTATCGGTTATTTCATGCTTTCCACTGTTTCTGTTCGCAGTTCTGGGCTTACGAGCGTCTTCCATGTCTGAGGCCTATCACTACTCTGGGCCTGGACACTTATCCCCGGGGTCGGCGATGGCACCACAGCACTCTGGAGGAGATCCCCGTGTCGGGCAGCTTTGCACATTGTCGTATTCAGCTGGAGTTGATCACGGCTGCCGATGTCGTCTGGGTTCCCTACCTCTCCGAGCATCTGACTGTGGGGTTTGCTGACGGGCATCCTTCTAGCCCGGAGTTCGAGCTTTCCACCCGTCGCCTCACTTTGCAGAGTGTTGGAGGCTGGGTGATGTATCTGGGAGAGCGCGCATTCAGATGCGTCACTGGAGAGATCCGCATTCCACACTCCCTTCCTTTCACTACTTCCTGGCCGCTGGATTCTCAGCCCTCGGAGATCATGCTCGCCGGGGAGGACGGTCGGATGCTTTCCACAGGCCCTAGTACGAGCGAGGCTTTCAGGACTTGGTGGGTACCTCGTACCATCGGTCCCCAGACACGGGCTACCTTCTTCCTCGGGGACATGGTCCCCGGCTCGGTGATGATGACTGACTGGGCAGCCTGCGTTCGGAGTCCCACCCACACTGAGCAGATAGACACTTTGACCCGCCAGGTGGAGCAGTTGTCGGTATTTCTTCGGGTGTTAGGCCGGACCCCGGAGGAGGCTTACGCCTATGATCCTGACGGTGCGGGCTATGATGCAGGCCCGAGCTCATCTGATGCCACCGCTCGGCCATACATCCCTGACATGAATTTCGGTCCTCCGACTTCGACGACCCGGGGGGATCAGTTCGAGGATCCCGGTTTCATCGATGAGATTGACTTTATTTAGATCAGGATAGGATAGGGCTTTTCTACCTGCACGTGTTTAGACTTCTTTTCCATTTTATGCATTATGTACTGAACTCATTTATCTATTATGCACATTTCCCTTTTTTATCTTTATGGAATTCACTGGTTTTATATATTTTTTTAATGTATGATGCATGCCCTTTTTTATTCATGGATAGAGAATGACCCCTGTACAGTCTTTTTGATACTATTTTTCACAGATGTCGTCCTCAGATGCCGTGGTACGTTTGGATTCCATTCCTCCCACAGGGTTGGTTGGCAGTCTCCTCCGCTGGTTTGACAGTTTATTACCGGCAGACAGGGTTATCGCAGATGGTCTTTTGGGCATTCTTTGTCCTTATTGACCTTTCAGGTGCCAGCGGGCTTTGTGGATGGTATTCTGAGCTATTAGGCCCCTGCCCGTCAGGTGTTTAGGCTAGGGACAGTAGAGCTGACCCCCACCCTGGAGGAGTATGCTCGCTTCACCGGCTTGCCTTTGGATAGACCTTGTGCCAGGGTCACGGCTGGTTCCATGCGCCGTCAGTTCTTGACCTTTACTGGTTTGCGGAGGGCTGTCTTGTTACCGGTGATCACATCAGACCATATGGTTCCCCTTCAGTTCTTGATTGACCGATTTGGTTCACCTGACAGTTTTCGTCTTTTCCTCGGCAATTTTTCTGTATCCGAGGAGCGCTGGGGCGCTTCACGAGTAGACGTTCTGATGGCCTGTGTCGTCTCAATTTTGTACTTGCCGGCAGGACCTGATCAGTTGGACATGCGAGTTGTCGCGGCTGTTCGAGCCCTTCAGGAGGATTACACCATCCTTTCCATGATATTGGCGGATACCTATATGTCAGCTTCATACTGTCAATCCTTCCGAGGCAGGGCCTTCAGAGGGAGTTCGACCTTATTGTATATTTGGTTCATGAGTCATCTTAGTCCCATCGGCCATTTTCGTCGCCAAGGATTTTGCTTCAGCCATGACATAACCACGCAATTTTCGTTTCGTCCCATGAGTTGTACTGATGTGGCCTCCTGGACATCATTTTTGTCTGTCATTGAGGATCCTTTTCATCTATTGGTCTACTCGGGCTATTGCTCCTTTATGAGCTTCTTGACTCACGTGCCCACCCTGGATTTCATCCCTATTGCCGGCTTGCGGGGTATGACGACTTATCATCCCCTGGCGGTTATGGGGCAGTTTGATCAAACACAGGATTTACACCCTTTCGCGGGTGCATCCGCCTATCGATTCCTTATATCATCCCGAACAGAGAGGGATCTACTGCGGGTATACGAGCTTTGGTCTCGCAGGATCTCCGCCGAATATAGTGAGAGCTGTCACATCCAGACATTTGCTTACGTGCAGTGGCTGCGCGGAGACTTGGATTCGGCTGGTTTGAGTCAGATTGGGGCCTTTGATGACTCTGGAGTGATTTCCCCAAAGGATACCACAGACCACCCCGTCTCAGCCGATTCTGCCCCGAGTCGGGTTACTGAGAATACCCGACTCCGCCTGGCCCTGATTACTGCTGAAGCCGAGAGGGATGCCGCTTTTATCGAGAGAGATGATGTCATTCGGGCTAGAGACGCTGTCATTGCTGACAGAGAGGCCATTGTACTTCAGACCGAGGCAGTTGTAGATGCTCATTTTGGGACGGTCAGCCGAGCCACTGCTTTACTGGATCGTATTGATATGATGGGGCAGCAGATTGCAGGAGATGCTGATGCTTCAGATTTATCCACCACCTTGACCATCCTGCTTCAGCTAGTTTCAGATTTGTAGATTATTTTATTTCCTGCATAGACTATGTTAGTTCCATCAGTTATCGAAAAGCAATCTTGTAATAAAATGACTTATATATATAGACATGCATTTAAATTTAGTCATTTTCCCCCTTTGTCGTATCGTTGCCTTTCATTGGATCCCCATTTTATCCAGCTGACCCTGATTTTGACATTTCGCCTTCTTTCTCTTCTCAAGTCTTGATGGAGATTTGACAGATATTGCCGCACGCCTTTTGATTTCATCGGATTGAATCTCAGATTTTTGGATAACTGTTTGGTTGGATCAGGGTTATGTCCCCTGGGATGAAGCTGGTTAGGCAGCTGGTTTTGGGAAGGTTTTTGAGGGTGTAGGAAGGTTTTATCTGGTTATCGAAAATTGGTTTTGGTTAGGGAAATGATTATTTTATTTTATTTTATTTTTTTTAAGGGATCGGACCGCACCATGATGGCTGCCTACGTACCCCCACAAGTTGGGAGATCAGGTCCTACGTAGTTCGCTCTCAAGGAAAAAGGACCTGATGATTCAAGCGTAGAACCGCTTCACCGAGTCAGAATTGAGGGGTTGTGGAAATACCTCACCATCCATTTCTTGCAATATGAGGGCTCCTCCGGATAGCACCTTCTTAATCACAAACGGCCCCTCCCAGTTTGGGGCGAACTTCCCCTTGGCTTCGTCTTGACAAGGCATGACTCTTTTCAACACCAAATCATTTTCTTTGAACTTCCGAGGTCTCATCCTTTTGCCATATGATCGAGAGATCCTTTGTTGATATAACTGACCGTGCCAGACAGCAGCCACCCTTCTTTCATCAATTAGGGCCAATTGGTCGTATCGACTTTGCATCCAATCCTCCTCGCTTATCTGAGCATCGATCACTATTCTGAGAGATGCCATTTCAACCTCGATTGGCAGAACGGCCTCCATTCCATACACCAGAGCGTAAGGGGTTGCCCCTGTAGAAGTACGCGTTGATGTTCGGTATGCCAGCAGAGTGAGGGGTAGCAGTTCCGGCCATCCCCGATGATTGGCAGACATTTTGGCCATGATTTTCTTGATGTTCTTATTTGCAGCCTCCACTGCCCCATTCATCTTAGGACGGTAAATGACGGAATTGAGGTGCTTGATTTTGAACTGGTCACACAGTCCCTTCATGAGGGCGTTGTTTAAATTCTTGGCATTGTCAGAGCCCAAAACCTCAGGCTGCCCGTATCGACAAATGACATTATTCCTGATGAACCCGACTATGACCTCCTGAGTTACCTTGGGGAAAGAAGCTGCCTCTACCCATTTGGTGAAATAATCGATCATGACGAAAATGAATCGGTGTCCGTTGCTTACTTTGGGCTCTATTGGTCCGATTACATCCATTCCCCACATTGAAAATGGCCACGGGGAGGTCATACAGTGCAGTTCATTGGGGGGCGTATGGATCACATTACCGTGCGCCTGACATTGATAACACCGTGTGACATGATCATCGCAGTCGACCTTCAGCGTTAACCAATAATGCCCTGTCCTCAAGATCTTTTTGGCCAGCATCGGTCCACTCATATGCGGCCCACACACTCCACCATGTATTTCATTCATAATCCTTCGGGCCTGTGTTTCATCTACGCATTGCAACAGTCCCAACCCAGCATCCCTCTTGTAGAGTGAATCCCCACTCAGGTAAAATTTCATTGCCATCTTTTGAATTCTCATCCTCTCAGTTCGACTCGCCTGGTCGGGAATGGACCTATCCCTCAAATACTCCCTTATGTCGTGATACCAAGGCTGCTTTGGTAGAACCACCTCGCCTGATAATACTGCCACATGCTCCTCGTATGCCGGGGCATTCTGTACTGCTATCTCAACCTGTGGAACGTCCTTGCTCTTGGTTGCGTAGATTAAGGAAGCCAGAGTTGCCAATGCATCGGCAAAATCATTCCGTCCCCGGGGAATATGGCGGAAAGCGATATCTTCGAACTCTTGCATCAACTGGGTGACACAACGATGGTATGGAAGCAACTGAAGCTCCTTAGTGTTGTACACCCCGATTGCCTGTCTGATTACCAGTTCTGAATCTCCGAACACCGCTAGTCTATTCACTCCCATGTCGCGGGCCAGGCGGAGTCCCAAGATACATCCCTCGTATTCAGCGGTGTTGTTCGAATTGCTGAAACGCAGTTTAGTGGCCACGGGGTACTGTTCTCCCGTGATAGAGACCAGGACCGCTCCGGCTCCTGCCCCCTCGGCATTCATGGCACCATCAAAATACAGCTTCCAGAACTGTCCCTCGTCATCACATTTCTCGCGTGATACCCAAAATATATCTTCACCCAGAAGAAGAGTTTCCAAAGGCTCCATCCCTCCTGACGGGGCTTCTGCCAACTGATCTGCAATTCCCTGTCCTTTCATGGCCTTCTGAGTCACGTACACTATGTCGAACTGTTGTAAGATTAACTGTCATCTTGACAATCGACAATTCAGCATGGGCCTTTCAAAAATATATTTCAGGGGATCCATTCTTGATATCAGGTACGTCGTATGCCCCTGGAGGTAGTGCTGTAATCTCCCTGCAGCCCAGGCTAGAGTACAACAGGTCTTCTCGATGGGAGTGTAATTCTGCTCACATTGGCTAAATCTTTTGCTGAGGTAATAGATGGCCTGCTCTTTCCCCGCCTCATTTTTCTGTCCCAACATACATCCCATCGCGATGGCATTTATCGATATATACATAAACAGAGGGATCCCATCCCTCGGGGGTACCAGCACTGGTGCTTCAGTCAATTGCTTTTTAATGGTCTGAAAAGCCTTCTAACATTGCTCATTCCATTCTTGGGAAACCCCTTTTCTTAACAGTTTGAAAATGGGCTCACATGTAGTCGTCAAGTGGGATATAAAACGGCTGATAAAGTTTATCCTTCCGAGGAATCCTCTTATCTCCTTCTCTGTGTGAGGCGCCGGCATATCCACAATGGCCTTAATCTTTGCTGGGTCCAACTCAATGCCCCGATCACTAACCAGGAAACCCAAGAGCTTACCCGACTGCACTCCGAAAGCACACTTGGCTGGATTGAGTTTCAAATTATACTTTCTGAGCCGATCGAAACAGCTTTTTGAGATGGGTTACATGATCAGATTCTTCCCTCGACTTTACAATAATGTCATCCACGTAGACCTCTATCTCCTTATGCATCATATCGTGGAATAAGGCCATCATGGCTCTTTGATAAGTGGCCCCCGCGTTTGTGAGGCCAAAGGCCAATCGCCTATAGCAGAAAGTGCCCCAAGGGGTGATGAATGCGGTCTTTTCCCGATCTTCCTCCGCCACCATTATCTGATGATATCCCGCGAAGCAATCCACAAAAGAGTACATTTCGTACTGGGCTGTGTTATCTACCAGGATGTGTATGAAGGGCACCGGGAAGTTATCCTTGAGACTGGCCTTGTTTAGATCTCTGTAGTCTACACATACCCTTACTTTTCCTCCAGGCTTAGCCACTGGGACTACATTGGACAGCCATTCCGGGTAAGTGGACACCATAATGATTCCCGCCCTGAACTGCTTGATGATCTCTTCCTTTACTTTTAGGCTCCACTCCGGTTTCAACTTTCTTAATTTTTGTTTGACAGGCCAAGAAACCCTCCTTGATGGGTAATCGGTGTACCACAATGTCGGTGGATAATCCGATCATATCCTCATAAGACCAGGCAAAGACATCCTCATATTGTTTTAGCAACTCAGTCACTTCGGCTTTTTGGCTGGGGGTAAGGTCTGTCCCTATCTTGAGTTCTTTTGGCTTGTCAGGGGTTCCAATATCAATGGTGACGGTTTGGTCCAAGTTGGGTTTGGGTTTGTCCTCGACCCATCCTTTGATCTCGTCAGGCGCATCGTCGTAATCTGTCTCGTCTTGTTCAATGCCTATTAAATCGAAATCCAGCTCAATGTCAAAATCATAATCATCATTCAAATTTGCAAGACCATTTGTTAGGCAAGGATTACTCAAATTGGTACACCTGACATGAAACAAAATACTTGTCATATATAAATCATTTTTCACGACGATCGCATTTTCAAAATAACACGAAGAAACGACATAATTATGCAGAAATAAAACAACAACAAAATGAAACTTCTTCATTCCCCCATCCTCTGGGGTCTACCACCCTGACGTCGGATTTTACCCTTGTTTGGATATTACTGGTTTCATGGTCCAGTTGTCGACGGTCAGGTCAGATGAAATGCGCTGGATAAAAGGGGGCTTTACATCAGACACTTCCCCGATGATCACGGATACGTCACCTGAGTCCTTCTCCCTATCCTCTCCAGGAATAATTAGCCCTGCCCAATCGATGACAGGTACAACTCGTTGGGCCTCGGGTGGTGCGATAATATTCGTCCCCTCCCCATTGCTTGTTGATTGTCCAGGGATATAGCACTTGGTTTCAAACTCTTTTGCGACCTCCTGCAGGAAACTTTCCCTCCGGGCCGACCCATCACGTGCGGGGGTTAACTCTTCATTCTCTGCCCCAATCACAGGCTCGCTGATCCTCTGTTCATTGTCGACTTTGGTCACTGGACTGCCAGCTAGTCGAAACGGAGCCGCACCCCGACGTTGTCTCCGTGCTACGCCCTCACGGTATCCCAACCCTGCTTTGCCTATCTGCTGTGGTAGGTGGATGGGTTCGGTGATTCCCTGACTGCTCCTTCCTAACCCCTGCCCAGGCTGGAAGTTCATTTTTATCATTTCTTTTGCCACAAAGGTAAGTTCGGGAGAGACCCTAGGTTTCACAACTGGAGATCCCAGGCATCTATAGTGGGGAGTGCCAACCTCCAGTGCTTGAAAGCTGGTCGGTGCTGCCGACTCATCCACATTGATCACTGGCAGGTCACTCCTAGGAGGAGAAGGGTCATCACATTCGGGCGAGATTGTGACCAGATTCCCATCGATGATTAGCTTGATTTGTTAGTGGAGCGTGGAGGGAACTGCCCCGGCCATGTGTATCCATGGCCTCCCCAATAACATGTTATAGCTGGCTGCAATATCTAGGACCTGGAAAGATATATCAAAAGTACAGGGTCCTATCTCCACCGGTAATTCAATCTCTCCCATCGTATCCCTCCGGGAACCATCGAATGCTCGTACCACCACATGACTGGTTCGTAGGCGCTTGGGGTTGATATTCATCTTCTGCAAGGTGCTGAGGGGACAGATATTCAATGCTGATCCTCCATCAATCAGCACCCCATTCATTATATAACCCGAGGAGATTACCGGTGTCCCCTTCCCTCCTTGGGTATGTCCTCATCCGTAAAGGATATTACATCGTTCTCCATTAGGTGGCCTACCGGCTGGCCGAAACCCTCCTCACTAATTTCCTTGGGCACGTATGCCTCCTCCAGAACCTTCATCAGGGTTTTGCAATGCTCATTGGATGACAACACTAAGTCCATGACTGGTGTTAGGGTTGACTCCTCACTTAAAATCTGGATCCCCCTTGTTTCCGGGTGATCCATCTTTTTCAAGAATTCAATGGCCCTTTCTTCGGAAATTTCTTCATTTTTCCTCCTTTGGCTATCAAGGACTCGCCCGGGAAGATACAAGGGGTTCCCCTTTGTCGTCACCGAAGCACAGCTGGCCGCTTCCTCTGGCATGCCCCCATAATTCCAGGGTACAGTCTTTAGACTACTGATAGGGAGTTGCGGCCTTGCTGCAAGGATGATGGGCCTCGGAGCCGTCAACTTGACCGGTCCCTCCGTGCTATTCGTACTTACCCCTACCAACCTGATGGGCGTTCCCCGTGCACTCCCATGATCATGTATCACGTTGATCATTTCCTCAATTTTCTGCACATAGTTTAACCTTGGCGGCCCCCCAGCTTCACTCGTCTCTGTCGCATTGACCCCCCCTCCATCATGTCTTGGCAGGGGATTTGCCTTAACATTCGGGGTGTCTGGCTGTTCCACCACAATTTCCCCACTGTCAATCAGGTTTTGGATTCGATGCTTCAACGTCCAACAGTCTTGTGTATCATGGCCAGGGGAACTGGAGTGGTATGCACATCGCTTGCTCGGGTCAAACCTTCTACCCTTTGGGTCACTCGGGGGTGCCAAACCAACTATCTTCTTTTGGGCTACTAATACCGCTAATACCCGTTCAAGCGGCTCCCCGAGCGGGGTGAATACTCGATTTTGCGAGGCCTCATATCTTCTTCGCCCCTCTGCCCTTTGATCTGTGAAGTTTGGCTGTCGGGATGGCCCTACCCTTTGCACCTGTACCGGAAGATGGCTTTCTGTTTTTTTGGATGACCCCTGTAGGATGAGGGAGACATCCTCTTCCTTTTTCTTTTGGACCCTCTGGGAACTGCTGCCATAGTTTCCATTCTGTATTTGCTCGGCAGCAGTTTCTAAAGCAGTAAAATCCCGGATTTTACCCGATTTCAAACCCATATCTACCATCTCTCCATGTTTAATCATTTCAGCGAAGGGTCTTCCAATCCCCGAGATGACTCGTTCATAATATGGTGCCTCTTGAATGTCTACAAAGGTCATCACCATCTCTGATTCGCTCATCGGGGGGGTTCACCTGTGCAGCCATGCCCTCCATCATTGCGCATATTCCCTGAAGGATTCCCTAGGTTGTTTCTTAACCTTTGTCATTTGATACCTGTCAGGGGCCATCTGGGCCTGAAAGCTGTATTGGGTTAAGAAAGTATGGGCCAATTCCTCCCAGTTGTGGATTCGGGCGTTGTCAAGGCGGGCATACCAAATTCTTGCCTCCCCCGTTAAGCTTTTCTGGAACAGTTGCATTCTCAACCCTTCGTCCTCGGCATAAGACCCGAGTTCTCCAATGTATATTTTCAAATGGGTGTAGGGATCCCCCTTCCCGTTGTATTTTTCAAACTCAGGGATTTTGAATTTCTCCGGGTATCTGGCTCCGGGGAAGACACATAAATCTGAATAGTTAACCCTGCCGAGGGACCCTATGCCCTTCATAGATTGGATGGTCTCTTCCATTTGTGTCATTTTCTTCCGCAAGTCATCTGTATCTCCCTCTTCCGGGATAGTAATCACTGTTTTGTTTGGTACAGGAATGGCCTTTGGGATGACTGGCTCGCCCTTAGGTGGATCCTCCTTAGGTAATTCCTGCCTGGGTATCAACTGCTCTCTTAGCATTATGGCCATTTCTAACATCTTCTTCTTAAAGTCGTCAAATTCCTCCCTAGATATGGCACCGGAATTGGTAGATGGAATATCAGCCATTTCAGATATGGAGTTTTGGGCCTTCCTAGACTGCGAACGGGTTTGAGGAGCAATCCTATAGAAACCAAGGTTCGAAGTTTAGTTGTGGGGAATAAAAATGCGGATGCATGCTAAAGCTGTAATTTTTGTGTTTTTGGGGTTTTTTAATCTTTCCCTGCAAAACAGAAAGTTAGTAATCCTCTAATGCAATGACAAATGCTAAACATGGCTTTATTAAGCTCCCCAACTGTTCCCTGCAAAACATAGAGGTTAGTAATTTCTCTCGGCAAAAGGAAAGCGAATATGAATAATATCATGACATTTATGCGTGAAATGTAAAAAAGGCATGAAGAGACTTTTCCTGCGTAGGGTTAATCTGCGGCTGACCTATCCTAGGGTTACTCTCACAGGCTTTTCGGCATGAAGGTCCCCAAATCTTCGCAATCTACTCGTCTGAGCCCTTTCGATTGGAGCAGATTTGGGTGGTGCGTTTCCTGAGCCATCTCCGGGGAGCAGCCCCTTTGAGTCCAGTAATAAGCAACCGACGGGTTCGCCTCAGGAGGAGGTACTCTCTCAGCATACATTCACATTCATCGTCCTCACCGCATGCAAATGATTACTTGAAAGTAAAGCAATTTCATTCAATCATTCATTTATTGGACAGAACACACATTCACACAACAAAACGTTCAAAAGATCACAATATCGCACACACACACATATTCATGAATTTTAAAGGATAAGAAAGCATCAAGATTTGAAAGCGGCTTAAGCCCTCTAATGATCCCCAGCAGAGTCGCCAGCTGTCGACGCCAGTTTTTTCCCTTCGCGGGTCCTTTTAGTCTTTTCCAATTTTAGCCTTCTTGATTAAATGATTTTTGGAAAAGGTCGGCATTAATGTCGACGGGGTTTTGAAAGATCGCCTTTTATGATGAGCCAATTAATCAGAGTCGCCAGTTGGTATATTTGAAATGGATGTACCAACTCATCCGAGTTTTCGTTTTTTATAAATCGCTAGCTCATATGTGACTCCGAATTAATTGGTCTGCGAATCTAGATTCATGGAGTTCGGGGGCTTGCTTAAGTGAGGGGAAGGTGTTAGGCACCCCTCGACTTCCGTGAAACGCGGTTACCGCAATCTTGGTGCTGTCCTATCCTTTAATTCATGAAATGTGTATATATGCAGGTGTATATGTGTGTGCTTATGTGAATGTTGTGGTGAGTTTGTATGAAAGAATCATTTGGATTTTTTAGGGAAAGTTGTGCTTGGATTTGAGAATATTTCAAAACGTCGTTTCTATTAATACGAGAAAGCTCCATCTTTTCATGCAAAATGTTTGATTTTACTTATCAAAACTATGAGATTTTTATTAGACGTCGTTCTGGCAAAAACAAGAATTTTAAACCTTCGTCAAAATAGGAATCGAGATCCATACGTTGCTTTCGTAAAATGATGGGCAATTTCTAGGATGTCTTTAACCCTATGCACAAAGGTTTACTAAAATATTTCATTTTTTATTCATAAAAGCCATTTTTGGTGATGTTTGAAAATGATTTTTTCTTTGGCCTTCTCGTTTAATAGGAATCGACATTCATTAGCATTCCAAATTTTTAGCCTCGTGATGCTAATATCCTACTTTGATTGATTTTAGAAAAAATCCTTATTGTTTTGATTTTGAAATCTTTTGTTTTATATTACAAACCAAATTTAAACATCACAACGCGTAAGGGCTATTCATGGGCATGTAAGCCATCAAAATACCCCGAACGCCAACAATCACATATTCCACTAATACGGGGCCTTAAATCCGATTCTCGCCTTAGCGTCGTTTTAAGGCCCGACGATTACAGATTTACTACGAAAGCTACATCATTCTTACTATTTACATAAAAAACGTCCATCATCGGATTTGGACCACGGGGTCGCTTTCCTAGGCTCACAACCACGATTACCACGCGCTCACAAAAGGAATACTACAATAATAACAACGTGGATTGCCTAACACATCCTAGAAATACAATCAATTAAACTACGCCTAATATATATCCATGAACAAACTAGAAATTTCACCAATTGGATATCATCGGGTTATTAGGAAGAATTTTGTTCCAATGGAACCCTCACCAATAATCCCTAATCCATGATTGTTCAACAATATTCTTGAAAATTACAATTTAATTTAACCAAATGACATGATAGAAGTTGCAAAAAATAAGGAGATTTTCACCTTGCAAATGATACCAAAATTGTGTAGAAACTTGTGTATTGAGTGAAGTATGAGATGTATTGATAGAATCCCACAATAAGGGAAAATTCCTCTCTTTTTCTCTCAATTGTTACAAGAATTTTTGCTATTTCTCTCTATTTTCGAGCTAAAACTGCTGCTGTTTTTCTTCTTCTTCTGCCAAAACTGCTGAACTCCTGTATACTGCACGAAACTGGGCTGAAATAGGCTGGCCAGAGCCAGCCGCAGATTGATCTGCGGCTGGCCGCAGATCCATCTGCGGCTGGCCGCAGATCCATCTGCGGCTGGCTGGCCGCAGATCCATCTGCGGCTGGCTGGCCCACCTCCCATCGCACTCAGCTGATAGTGCTGATTTCCTGGTTTCCGTGCTGGCGCACCCACTTAGCCGCAGATCAATCCGCGGCTGGATGGCTTGACTTTCTCAATTTTCGTGCTACGCCTCGATTTTCGTGCCGTGACACTGTTTTTCGCTGACAGGTTCGTATTTTACAGTCCGGGAATCATTGGGAGGCATGCCACACCTTCCGGGAATGCCAAATTCGGATGGCCTTGCTGTCACGTCGATTTCGGTTGCAAATTGTCATGGTGGCATCGAGCGTCCGTACCTTCTCTGTCTTTTGCTCTCGCAGGCCGGTCCATTTGACGAATTTGCCCTCCTGTCAAGGTTAGTATACGAAGTGCAAAATTTGGGTGTCTACACCATCTTTATGCAACTTAGTGAATCTTGTTTCATTGATATGACCGAGTATACAGTGCTACATAAAGGTATAATTAACATCATCTCTTTTTCTTTTCTTAGTTTGTTCAATTTGAAGTATATTTTTATGCAAGTCATGTTTGTAAAGTCCATTCAGTAAATTGCCAACACCATATAAAACATTTTTATTATAAATAGAACAACTGTTGTTCTTTATTATAATATCAAAACCATCCATATCCAATACAGAAATTGAAATAATGTTTCTAATGAGTGTTGGAACATAATAATAATTATTTAAACTAATGGACTTGCCCGTAGGCAGTGCTAAACAATAAGTTCCTACAGCTAATGTAGCAACCTTTACTTCATTTCTCACTCGTAGGACGACTTCATCCTTGTTCAATTTTCTACTTCTACTTAGTCCATGCATATTATTACATATGTGAGAACCACAGCCGGTATCCAATACCCAAGTAGAATTTTGACTTTCAGAAAAATTAATCTCAATCAGGAACAAACCTAGATCGGAAGTCGAAGCTTCTCTAAACTTCTTTTGGTCTGTAAGACACTGCTTGCAGTTCTTCTTCCAGTGTCCCGACTTATTGCAATGGTAGTAAATTCCTTTGCTATCAGGATCAGCTTTCTTTTTATCCTTTCCTTTCGCCTTCCCTTAGCCTTCTTCTTTTTCTCCTTTTTAGAAGATACCTTAGGCCTCTTCCTTTTCTTAGAAGAATCATCCACTGGTAAGACTTGGTTATTGTTGGATAAGAAGTGACCTTCAGTAGTTTTCAACATGTTAAGTAACTTAGGCAAGCTGACGTCTAACTTATTCATGTGAAATTTCACAACAAATTGTGAGAAGGTGTCCGGGAGTGACTGCAAGATCAGATCTTGACTTAACTCCCTATCCATCACGAACCCTAGTTGTTCAAGTTGTTCAATCAGATTGATCATCTTTAGGACATGAGTCTCAATGGTAGTGTCCTCGGTCATCCGAGATCGAAAGAGCTCCTTAGATATCTGATATCTAGCAGTCCTATTTTGCTCATCATACAACTCCTTGAGGTGCAACAATATAGTAGGAGCATCCATAGTTTCATGTTGACGCTGAAGCTCGTTACTCATGGATGCGAGCATGATGCATTGAGCCAAGATTGCATCATCTTGTCACTTTCTGAAAGTAGAAATCTCCTCCTCAGAGACTGAATCTGCAACATTTGTAGGGACGGGTGAATTTAGGACATAAGAAATCTTTTCAGCAGTGAGAACAATTCTCAGATTCCTTAACCAGTCTGTGTAATTCGGTCTGGTCAGTTTGTTAGCATCAAGTATGCTACGCAGTGATAATGAGTTTGATATTTTTAAATTCTGCATGTGAAATAGACAACATTTTAACATACATTCATTTTATTAATCATCAAAATAAATTAGGTCTTTATTTAAATTGGTATCTCCCACTATTTTCATCAAACTATATTACCCTCAATATATAGTTCGGCAAATCTAATTAAAAATTTACTAGTGAGAATAAGGATCCCATTTCAAATGTATATAGCCTTGTGGTGACACAACAAACGATATATAAATAAATAGGTAAACAACTATTGTCAATTATATCACTATGTAACTCCTTGTATTTTGCCTCTTAGATTATTTTGATCAAGTGGTGACACATCCAAATTAAAATTATCCAAGTTAAGTCTAACCTAGCACTTCCATATATGTGAAGAGAAAAATATCGTCTTTGTGGTGACACAACAAAACAGTAATGTTCAATTCCTTAATAAGCATCAAATGTGGTAAGGCAACATCTTAAATATTTAATACTTGCCTTGTGGTGACACAATAAACTCATATTAAATATTTAATACTCTATCGCTTTACCATACTAGAAGGCGACGTTCGATATTCCAAATATCTTTGAATGTTTAGGACTTAATATAATTTCTTTGAGGCTTTGTTATTATTAGTCTCATCTTGTTTAGCGCGCATGCACATATATATATAAAACACATGTCATATTATTTAACATGCGAAGCATGTTGGATAATATAATATAATATATATATATATATATATATAGTAAGCATGCACATATAGAATACTATATTCTACCTCGATTGATTATGGACTTTTATTCCAGTTTGGTTCACTAGAGCCACCAAGTGAACCAAAAGGTCAAACCTAGGGTGCAAGAATTAAAATTTAAATATAACTATTACATTAAAACCCGGGCTCTATGTAACGCCCCCAAATCCGGGTCTACCTTTTAACTCGGGTCCAGTGCATCACGGTACTACCCATTTATCTCAATAATATTGACATAAATGCAATTACTATATTATTACAATATGTCTCACTCAAATCCCAGGTTCTATAACCATTACATCATTCATCGTCATAATAATAATAAATATTACATCATTCTTAAGAATAAATCCTTCATAATATAAACTATTACATATATGGATAATATGTAATATCCTGGATAGTTATGAGACTTGTAAATAAGGTCTCAAATATTGAATGAAGGTTAAAGTCAAAACCTAGATTATTAACAGAGAAATGTGTAGAGAAATGACTCAATATTTTCTTTGGTTTTGAAAGAACTTATATGAATTGAGGACGTATTCAATAAGATTATGTGATGAAATAAATGTCGTAAGAGTTTAGAAGTTAACCGAACTTGAGCGTTTCGGTAGTAGTGGTTCTGATGATGGAATCCTTATAAGGGTTGAGTTTAAAACCTAGTTTTGAAGAAGATAATTGTGTAGAGATGATTAAACACTTTAACCTAATCTTTGTGTTAGAAATTAAATGTGTAAAACGATATGTAAGGGATTGAAACCCTATAATTGATAAGGTGGTATACAGAGATATATGGGTATACAAACATGTATAAGCTAGATGGGGTTAGAGAAGCTACCCTAGAAACTTTCCATAAGTAGAAAGTTTAAAGAAGCAATGACATATTTGTGTATTATAATTTTAAGTGATCAATGAAGATGGATTTCTGCGATCTAATCAATGTGTTATGTGATACGATATAAGCATTAATGAATCGTAGAGGAAAAATATTTTCTTAGAAAATAACGCGGGAAACACTATTCACGCGAGAAACGCTTCTTCGTTCTTTTCGAATTTTCACATTCCCGAATAGCGTTTATATGGAGTATAAGAGCGTATTTACTATTCAAAAATACGAGAGGAGAAACTTTCCATAAATGGAAAGTTTAAGAATTCTCTATAAAAGGAAAGTTGTGGTGTATAGATGTCCACCAATAAGAAGAGGTTAGAGACCTTTCATAAATAGAAAGTGTAGGATGAAGGGTAGGATGGAAATGATCCAAGCCTAGATGAATAATTAATTAGGTTAATTAATGAGAAACAAGATAAAACTATGTTATGAATTAACATAGCTTGAATGTTGGCCTTGATTGGCAAACGAGAATGGTGATCATCATTAGGTAATTAACTAGTGTGATTAATGTAGGGAATTTGAATAAGAGGATTAATTATGGTAGCCCAATATGAGATTGCCTAGATGTGAAGTGGGTAATTTAAATATAAGCCCAAATGTATGATAATTGATAGTCCAAGAGGGATTTATTATAAGCCAAGCTTCATAAGAATTTAATGTGTTAGGGTTTTATGAGTAACCCAACAAATTAGCCAAAGGATGAGTAAACTAGGTTGATCATATTTTAACCAACCTTGAGTTAAAGAAGCCCAAAGAAATGGAAGGGTGAAAGGTTTAGATAACAAAGAGAGAGAAGAGTATGTATTGGTGTATTTATATATATATATATGCATTAGTATATTTATACACATATATAATTGTGCAAATATTCTTATTAAAAGAAAAGGAAAAAAAAATTAAAACAAGTGGGTAGACTTTTGCTTTTGTTTTATTCAAAGTTGCATTGGTAGGAGCAAAAAGGGAATGAAAGTGACAAGTTGGTGATGTGTGTAAGTAGTGTAAGAGAGCTATGATGGGCTAGGTTGGTAGCTTGTGTTGGAGAAATAAAAGGTTGTAGAGAATTAACCAATGTAAGGTTAATTGAATAATCCTAGTTGGTAAACAAGAGAGGGCATTGAACAAACATTGGTTAAATGCTAGATGAATGCATGTGATGATGAGAATTAACCATAGATGGTTTAATTGAGTATCCCTAGGTGGTAACTAAGTTAAAGCTTTAACCATGCATTGGTTAGTTGCTAGCAAAATGTATATAAATATATAATTGTATGTATACATGATAGATGAGACTTAACTAAGGTGGAGTTAGTGAATTCACTCTAGGTTAATTCTTATAAGGGAATAATTAACCAACATGGAATTAGTAAGTAACCATGGGATTACATGTTTGTAGAGAATTAACCATACCTTGGTTAATTGTTGGGAGAAGGAGAATAAGTTGATAACTAACTAAGGTTGATTGAATTTTGACCTTGAGGTAAATGTTAAAAAGTTAACTACAACTAAGTTAAATGGTGGAGGGATTATATAGATACACATATGTGTGTGTAATATTATTGCAAGTATACTTATATATAAATTAAATGAATAATAAAAACAAAAGTGTGGGGAAATGGAGCATGGGGAAACCGCCCATCTTGGGCCAAGAGAGGGTTATAGCTAGCCTCTCACCTCTTACAAAGTAGCCCCAAATGTCTTGTCCCATCTATTTTAATAAATGTCTTGTCCCATCTACTTTAATTAATGTCTTGTCCCATCTACTTTAATTAATGCCTTGTCCCCTAGTTTATTTAACCACCTTTGATTACCTAGCTTTGGTTAAGTGGTGGGAGAAAAGAATAGATATACATTATGTATGTAATGTTATTGCAAGCATAATTGCAAGAGGAGAGAGAAGCTTGGTTGATTAACCAAGGCTTGGCAATTTCATTTCATTCATTTCCATTTCTTTTCCTTAAGCTAAATAGCTAGAAAAATAGAGAGAGAAGAAAAGAGAGAAGGCTTGTCTACCATGAAGGAAGAAGAAAGCATAGGAAGCCATGGAAGATCCATGGAAGGAAAAAGAAAGAAAAGGAAATGAAATCCAAAAAGGTAAAACTCAAAACTCTATCCATTTTTCTTATGATTAAGCTTAGATCTAGCTTTGGGTTAGTGTTATTATACTTTATAATGATAGATCTACATGATCTGTGATGATTCATGGTTAGATCTAGCGATTTTATTGGTTATTAAGCTTGGATCTAAAAAATAATTTCTTAAAACTCCAAACCGTCACTTTCCTCTTTGATCCTTAGATCCACTTAGTCGGTATAGATGAAAAATTGTATAGATTTAATATATTATAATATATGAGTTACGAGTTCATAGAACTTGAAATCGTTTGATTTGGTTGTGTAAAACTCAAAATATGAAAATCAAACGGAGAGGAGAGAAGAACGAGGGAGCTGCTGCCCAAAATTAGAAAATTAGCGGCTAGCTAGATTGCTCTAAAAATTTTGGGCTTTTGGTATGTTATTGTATACTGAGTAAGCTTTCCATAGACTCTGGAATGGACTAATTCCGACTTCGGAGCAAAAAGTTATGACCAATCTAAGTAATAGGCAAAACTGTCCAGCGAAATTCGGGGTCAGACCCCTTACGTGCGATTCCTGTATTGATGTGTTGGGAATTGGAAAAATTTCAGTAGGACAAATTTGTAGATACGGAAGTTAGCTTCGCGTGGCCACTGGAATCACCTAAAAATTGTAAAAAACGAAGAAGTTATGACTGTTTAAGCGAGCTAGGGTCTGTCAGCCAGTTTTCACGCGAAACAGTTTTAATTTAGTCATTCCTTGAGATGTGCAGCCTCGTGTGTTTGGAATTTGAATAAACTTAAAACTGTAAAATTGTAGATATTGAAGTTTTCTAGCTGGATACGCGCGATTGAGCCATTTTATGGAACGGATCATGTTCGAAATAAATTATTTATTAAAGTTGTCCAAAAAATGAAATTTTCTAGACTAGTTGATGAAATTTCGGAATCTGTTTTAAATGGTTAAGGTTCTGACTTTAAGACCTAGATGAGGTAGTAGTACACTAAGTAAGGTTTAATTTGATATAAGAAGAAACAACAAGAGTCATGTAACGAAGGAGTTACGTTAAAAACGAAAACAACGTATTGTTAAAGAAATTGTGAAAATGGATTTTATAATTTTATTTGAAGTAAAATTTTGAAAAATGATATATGTTGTCATGTGATGACATACATTGACATGTTGGGGATCATAGTGAATCCGGTGTATAAGGATAGATAAATATTGATGTTATGTGCTTATATGTAGTTCATAACATGTAAATTGTTAATGAATGCATACAACATGCTCGATAAAATGCCAAAGAGAAATTGTATATCTAAACATTGAGACTTAAAAGTATCCAAGTAATGGTATTAAGTGCTTGGAGTAATATATAATTGAAGAATATTTTAAGTATATTAATATTATTTAATTATAATATTAATATATAAGTGAGGATTATTTTAAGTATATTAATATTATTTAATTATAATATTAATATATAAGTGAGGATTATTTTAAGTATATTAATATTATTTAATTATAATATTAATATATAAGTGAGGATTATTTTAAGTATATTAATATTATTTAATTATAATATTAATATATAAGTGAGGATTATTTTAAGTATATTAATATTATTTAATTATAATATTAATATATAAGTGAGGATTATTTTAAGTATATTAATATTATTTAATTATAATATTAATATATAAGTGATGATTATTTTAAGTATATTAATATTATTTAATTATAATATTAATATATAAGTGAGAATTATTTTAAGTATATTAATATTATTTAATTATAATATTAATATATAAGTGATGATTATTTTAAGTATATTAATATTATTTAATTATAATATTAATATATAAGTGAGGATTATTTTTAAGTATATTAATATTATTTAATTATAATATTAATATATAAGTGATGATTATTTTAAGTATATTAATATTATTTAATTATAATATTAATATAGAAGTGATGATTATTTTAAGTATATTAATATTATTTAATTATAATATTAATATATAAGTGATGATTATTTTAAGTATATTAATATTATTTAATTCTAATATTAATATATAAGTGAGGATTATCTTAAGTATATTAATATTATTTAATTATAATATTAATATATAAGTGATGATTATTTTAAGTATATTAATATTATTTAATTATAATATTAATATATAAGTGAGGATTATTTTAAGTATATTATATTATTTAATTATAATATTAATATACAAATAAGGAGTATTATGGTTATATTAATAATATTTAAGCATAATATTTAACGTGCTTAATTGGTGAATATTATTTCATTAAATTAGGTTGTCAATAGAAGGAAGAAAACGAAATATTCGATGCAAATAATATAGGCGATGATCTACGGACTGAGGCAAGTTTTTCAGAACTTGCTCTTATGTGTAAAATGTTATTATATGTTATTGCGATGTTATATTATAACATAATGTGCTATGAACCGTTCAATTTGAACTTTATACTTTGCAATGAAAAACACGATGATATGTGATTTACGTGTTAATATGCTTACATGCATAATTGTCATACATGAAAATATTGTGAAACATGCATGATACATGATTTATGTGTTATGTGTAACTGTTAAACTTGCGGGCAACATTGTTTCTCACCCACGCCACAAACAGATTTTTGCAGCTAGCGAAAAAGGACCTGGATGGTCAGAAGAAGATGACTACAAGGAAGGCATTTAAACAAGAAAGTGAAGTCTATGTTGCGATATTATATTATTTTAATATCATACTATTATTTACAAGCTGATGTATTGTATACTCTGATTTAGAATGATGTGTACGATTAAAGGTTAGAAAACCTGGGAGTAGATTAAGATGTATTGTAATATTATAGAGATTACATTTATATTGTAAGAATTGTATTGTTTATGTAGTATCGTGACGAACCGAACCCGGGGTCAAGGAGACCCGGATTTGGGGTCGTTACATAATATAATCCTATTCGTTAACTTTTCCTTTGCCTTTATCCCTTCAGGAACCTTCGGCAGTCTCGGTTTTAACTGAAAATATTTGATTTAAAGCAAGAATGAGCATTTAATTGCTCAGCAAGTATAACAGTTTAATAACAACAAAATTAAGAATCATATCATCATTATTCAACAACTGAACAATAGTTGAGAAATATTCTGAATAAACTAGAATAACAATTTACTTTTGTTTGAATTAATTTTCGAAACGACATACTGAACGGTCATAAGACCTTGAACTTTTATTTTTATTCATAAAAAGGTTTCACCGTATTTAAACCGCAAACCGATATGCTTACGAGCACTTCTAGGTGATCAGCCTATAGTACTCTATGTTGATCAACACTCTATTTTAAACGACTATATGCGTTTGGTTTAGGCACCTCACGGCCTTGTCGGATTTAACCGATTAAAACTGTCCCTATTATTAGGGTTGTTCATCTCATACATGCATTAGAATCCTAACCAAAATAATTCAGTTGGATAACTCTACTTAACATCAATAATATTTCAAAGATTTATAATTCAATCGATAGAATATTTAAACATTTGTTTAGCTGAGTCAAATAGCATCGACAATTATCCATAAGTAGTTCCTGAATAATAGAACTTGAAAGCTTTAACAGATTATGCATAGCATAGCTTGAATACTTGTAAAAAGTTTAGGAGTACTTGCATTCAATATAGAAATCAAATGAAGTTGGGATACTTGATCAAATATAAAGATTAAGAAAGTTTAGGAAACTTGCATTCAATACATAAATCGAATGAGAGTTAGAAACTTGCCTTATGTGTTCTTTAAGGATTACACTAAATTGCTCTTCAATTGTCCTACACAATATCAATCACACAGACAAACCAATTAATCATCACATGACTCTTATTATAGTTCATCTTAACTAGCTTTTAAACACGAACCTAACTTCGTATTTTTAACTTTTTCAATAATCGATTTCAAAACTTATTTAATCCATAACTACGTTCAACCAACCTCGGAATGGTCTCAACTTTGGACCGTGAACTATTTATAACATGGCCTAACTACTCCCATAGGTGGCATGAACAAAAAAATTTACATACACAAAACCTTATTTTTAAGGTCCAATTCCCGAATGCCTTGCAGTTTGTAGACTGCAGGACCCCGACTCGCTTAAACGGCCATAACTTCTTCGTTTCAAAACATTTTTGGGTGATTCTTGATTCTGTGTTTAGATTACTTCCAGAGCTTTCTTTTGATATAAAAATCACATGTTAACTCTTTATACATTAAGAGTTATGAAGCTTATAAAAGCATATTAAAAACTGCTCCCGCAGAAATATTGGCAGCTAGACCCAGCAGCACTAAAACAGCCATAACTCTTTCATACGAAAACATTTTTAGGTGATTCTTGAGCCTATTCTCATTAGAATTTTCTCTTCTACAACTTTCTTTTATAAATCAGAAGCATATTCGGAATTTACAGTTTCGAAAAATGGGCAGAAAGGTCAGAAGTGTGATTTGTTCATAACGTCTTCATTTCATTTGATAAAATATGATACCACAAACATCAAAATGTTATGTTATCATGTTCTAACACTCAATTAACTTCAATAACATAAAAATAACTAAATTATAAACCTACTTATATAGAGTTTTATGATATTTTCTCAAGAACACGAAGAACACAAAGAACATATGAAAACTAAGTTCCATCATTCTTCATTTCGATTACTTAAAACTTGATGACACAAGCATTAATTAGCTAGGCCATCATGTTCTACCACTTTATAATATCAAATAAGAAAATCATAAACATACTTATATAGAGTTTTATGACTTTTGCTCAAGAACACATGAAGAAACACTTAGTCGAAAAAGATCTTACATGGTAACCACTTATGTTCTTGAGCTTTTGGATATTATACATGAAATAATTTAGGCATTATAACGGCTTACATATGTAATTATAAAACTTTATAATTAAAATTATATAATCTTACTTATGTAATAGATTTGCTCAAGAACACATGTAGAAACACTTAGTCGAAAAAGATCTTACATGGTAACCACTTATGTTCTTGAGCTTTTCAACTATAAAATGAAAGAAAATTGAATATAACAACGTCTAGGGATTCTACCTCTTGTAGTTGCAAGCTTAACTATTTCTTTGCAACTTCAATACAGGAAATATATATCTAGAGCGTAACTTTGCTCTTTGATTTTGTGAATTGGCAAGTTGTTTTAAGCTTGCAAAGCTTCATATTTATAGGCTAGGTAGAGTTAGGGCAAAATAGTCTTTTCGCATCCATGACATCATTATGACATCATGATGACATCATCTTCCAACGTGACATCATCGTTCGCATCATTGTCCAATGTGACATCATGATGACATCATCTTTGTGCTTCTTTGAAGATGATGTCATGGTTACATCATGCTTGCATCTGATTGGTCGAAAACAATTCACTTGGATTCCTAGTTACATATTCGTATTATACCTCGTATTAATCTCGTATTCTACCATATAATATTTCATATTATACTCGTATTTATTCTTTCATTCTTTCATATAATATTTCGTATTATACTCGTATTATTCTCGTATTCTAACGAAATTCATTCCACAGTCGAAAAACTACGTTTTTCGTTTTCAAATTTTATTGGATATTCCATCTTTTCTCGTAATATTAATATTCGCGTATTCTTTGAAAAATCAAAAAGACGCAAAAGCGTTTTTGGTGAATAGTGTTTTTACGCCTTTTTTTTAGAAAAATTTTATTTTCTTCTACGAAATCCAAATTCGAAATTTCTAACACGTAAACACAATTTAGATCATAATACGACCTTTAAACACATAACACATAATATATTCATAAAAATTTATTTTATTTAAATATATTCAAAATGGCTAAGTACAAATTCTCAATGGGTTACACTCTATTTCAAACGGGTCTTCAAGCGCTCCTTGCTCCTTAGTCTCCAATTCTTCAAGATAATTCTAACTAATCCTATTACATAAACTATTTACAATGAATAGAAACATTGATCAGCAGTCAAGGGGAAGTACATAGGAGGAAGATAGAATTTACATCAAGAAAAACTAGATAAGACGAGGTACGCAGACCCCATTTATAAAAACCCATTCATTCAAGCATCATCTAAAATAAATCCAATCACACATTGGTCAATAGTTCATAATCAATCCCTATTTATTATTATACATATCTCCATATGTATCAATAAATAACATTCATCTCAAGAATAATAAAACTATTCCATATATGCATTGATATCAATTAATGGGCAAAAGTTTGCTAATATTTAATTTTGAAACAAAATAAACCCCTTTATTTTAATTAAAAACCAAATCAAAATTAAAATCCTTTAATTTTAGCAACCTGAAATCTTATTCCAGATAAAATAAATATCTTTATTTTAAAATTTTATCAATTAAATAAACTATTTATTTTAATTGAAGAAAAAAAAATATTTTTCGGATTCTGTTGTCTGGCGTAGCTGCACCCAGAATGAACTGGGAACTGGCGCAGCTGCTGGACCCCAGAAATAACTTTCTGGGTTTGGGCGCAGCTGCGCTCCAGAATGAACTGGAAGCGGCGCAGCTGCACCGCGTAGCAGCTTCGGAAAAAATAGATTTTGCCCAAAAATTTTCGATCCAATCGCATACCATACACACATGGAATCATCAAAATCGATAATTAGCACAAGATTAGGCTCTGATACCACTGTTAGGTTTATATAATACGCAAGCATGCAATCAAATTACATAAATAGAGCGGAAGCGCGATAAAAACAATTTTTTAAAATTTTAATACAAACCATCACCATGATCAATCTATGTGCTCAATTAACGATATAAACGAAAGAGAAAGAGATAGAGAAATTATACCCTCGTGAATCAAAGCTTCCTCGGGTACAAGTTCACCTCCAATTCCTTCGCGTTCTCCTCGAATTCTACCGATGAGATTCCTTCCTTTGATCAACGTTAGCCACCCAAGTGTTTCGCCTCTAGAGGTGATCCACCAAGGAAGAATAGGTATTCAAGAAGATGAGTGTTGGCAAAACCCTAGTTTCCATATCTATAGAAATTGTAAGTACTGTCCACAATTCTAATGCAAGAGTGTGTAACCCTAATCTATTATAAGACTTCTCTTATTTATAGATGTAGGAAAACCCTTCCCTAAACTATTTAGGATTAGGGTTTCTATTCTAATTAAACTCCTTTAATTAAATTAAACTCCTAATCTAATTAGGAATTCATGAGAGAGTACTTCTATTAATTAATTCTCAATTCCTATTAGGAATTAAATAATAGTAATAGTAATAATAATAATAAGACTCCTCTTATTAATTTATATTTAATATTTTCAAAATATTAAATAATAAATATTAAGCTATTTAATTTATTTTATCTCCATAGACTAAATTAAATACGCTTAACTTATTATTACAATTATGTCATTTGCTACTTAAATAAATATTTTCCTTTTGCGATGTGACCCTTTAGGTTCTCCATATTAAACTGGTTGTGAATAAATCAATTAGAACAATTCTAATATTATTTAAATAAATAAATTAAATTATTTAATTCATTTAAATAAATAATATTTATTCTACAATAAGGGTAAGCCTGTAACGACCCCAAAATTCATACACTTCAACTCTCCACATCGGTCGTTAACAATACATCCATTTTCTGACTTTACAACATTATTCAATGATAAACTTAATAAAATGCGGAACAATTTTTTTTTAAAACTTTTCAGTTTTCTTTCTTTGCTTTCCTTGAATCATAGCCTTAAATCATTTACATATTCTAGAATCATATTTAATTCGCTTCATCAGAATTATAATAAAAATAAAACTTCTAGATTCAATACCCTTTATACATCGGATAATATTAAATTTACAACTCAATACAAATTTAACAACTCTACAATTGTTACATTTAATACATTCTCAAATACATCACTCAGAACCTTAATCATGGTTTAAAAACATAATTTAAGCTAAAACAATTAATCTGCATGCATTACATCTGAATCATGCCATTCAAGCAGCACTTAACTTTACCTTGAATCCTTAACCTGCAAAAGTGGTTATTTGCAAGAATGAGCTCGACAGCTCAGCAAAATCTAACAGTTTGCATGCATCACATATCACATAGATAACATGCTCATTATTTAAATCATAAATTTTGGCTAAACATGTCATACATAATGATCAACACGTAACAAATAGAGATTGAGTTCCATAACTCAATCAACATTCTCTATTCAATCAATAGTCATAAGTTGACTATAACATTTCATGCTGACATTACATGCAATTTGTCATGTGATTTCAAAATAAATTAACACAATTTAACATTAATTTCACATTGCAAATAGAAACTGAAAGACTTGCCTGGTTTGTAGATTATCAATTACCATAACCAGCTTAAATTTATCTGCACTTCATGTATCCTACACAATATATATATAATCATGTACATCATTCATTAGCCACATAGCAACACTTAGTATTAATTCTACTTAACAATTCATAATCCTTCATTTAACTTCGCTCCACTTTAATCGACACTTAACCCTTAGTTAGATCTTAAACTTCGCTTTACATTAAATGTATAATGTTTATAAGTAAACCTTGTATAGGGTAGCATAGCATGACCAAAAGAAAAGAATTACAAACAAGAAAATTTTTCATTTCTGCAATTCCCGCTAGGGCGAGAAAATTACTACACAAAATTCTCGCCGGGGCGAGAAAATCAGCCTATTGAGCTCACCGGGGCGAACTCCATGAATTCCGGATTCTGCAGTTCGCGAACTGCAAAATTTCCAACCCAAAAACACAAAATTTCTTCATTTTACCAGCAAATTAAAATTACCCAGTCACTATAACTTATATATGATCATTATCCAAACCCTCTAGCACGATTCTAACATCTTAAACAACTCAAACAACCAATTTCAAGCCTCAAATATCAATATTCATGCTAGTTTTATAAATTTTTACAATTTAGCGCAATTGATCAGTACGGATTCGTTATTCAACCAAATTGATCCGTTCAACTTCCGTTGTTTTCGTTTTTAAACGCATAACAACAATCCACCACTAATTTACAGATTATTACCCAAATTAAACATAAATTTTCATACATTTAAGCCATATTCACATTTTTCTTCTCTGTAAATTTCTAAACTCTATTTAAACATAGTTTCATGGATTTAATTTAATCAAAATCATTTATAAACAACATATAATCAGAGTATCACAATCCAACAACATATATAACTAATTTCTCAACAAATTAATCATCAAGACCAATCACAGAGAACTAGTTTTAGAAAAAAAATAAGAACTAGAAATAGAATTCACCTTTGATTCTTCTAGGTTTAGATACACAACTAGGAGCTTGATTATCCTCCTTCTTTGATTCTCTAGGGTTCCTCTTCTTCTTCAATTTACAGAGTATTCTCTCCATTCCTCTCTTCCTCCCTTTTTCTGAGTTTTTTTTTACGTATAAACTAAAGCTTAACAGTTATGCAAATCAAGGGGCTCTGTAGTTACAAACACCAAGGGTCACAAGACCATGTTTGGCTGACCCTTTAAAACACCCTTTAATTTATTTTTATAAAACTCTTACTATATGATACATTTTTCACACTTAAATTAAATTAAATACAAAGAACCCTTCTTATTAATAATTCAATTATTCCATACCAACAAAATTATAACAATTAATTTAGTCACACAAAAATATAATTTTTATTCAATAAATAATTTTGTTTAATAAAATCATCTTTCACTTAATAAATAATTTTATTTAATAAATTTATTCATCCTCTCATTTAATAAATTACCAACATCTTATCAACATCCATGCATAATAAAATGCGCATTAAGTATAAAAATATTTATTATCACTTTACTTAATATTCTCATCAAATATTTATTTTATTAAATAAACATCCTAATTAAAATATTTATTTTACTTAATAAATATTTTATCCATTTACGAAATTCACAATCGTAATACATTAACATGTAACATATTGTTTTCTCGTTTTATCAAAATAAATATATATTTACATTAATTCACAATTTTAATCAAGTGAATTATTCACATTATTATGAAATATAATCCATAATAATTTCTTTGCTAACAAGGCATAATAATTAAAATATATTATTTCACAATATAATTTTCAACTTTCTAATATTCAGTAAATATCTTTTCGTAGCAATTTTCTTCACTTCATTCAATAGTTTAATTAACTATTAAGCCTCTCCTCTCAAAAACACGAACATATAATTTCTTCACATCAAATCACATATTTCACAATACATATCACATATATACATATATTCAAACCCAAAACATCCCGTAACAAGAATTTTATTTATTAAATTCTTATTTAATAACTTCTGAAAATCCGGGTTGTCACAAAGCCCCTTTAGCGATCAACGACTTTCCAGATAATATAGATTTTAATATTAATCATAAAAGAACCTTTCAGTGCATAGTTACCATACAATTCAATCCTTCTACCATACAATGTCCCAATTAAATATAAGACATGGATTTACTGTCAAGTCTTATTTTATTTAATTATATGTATTTCGATTCCCAAATGCACAACTCTAAATAATGCAAATTAGAAACTCCTTTCTAATTTCATTCTGCCTTGGCCAAGGACTACTGAGTTGTCATTTATCGAATCACATAGGACATTCACATCTTTTACTAGACGTGGTAGATTCTTTGTTGATCATTCACCTATTTCCATACACAACTTATTATACCCAATCATACCCTTTGATATACCCTAAAGGTCTTAAGGGACATGTCAAAGTATAACTCATCATACACAAGATACTATGATGATCTCAAGTCCAATGATCACTTGTACTACTATCACTAGAGGAATTCCTATTGACAGGTGAGTAAAACTCCATTAGGTATTCCTTAGCGAGCCACATTCAGTGTACTTATTCTCCAATAAGCACCTACATACTTGCTTTAGTGTCTCCACACAAATGATTGTGAGATCAATCATCCTCTTCCTAAGAGCAAACAACGTATGTACTAATCTATTGGGATTCACTAATCCCCTTTTTAGTAATCCAACGATTAGGAACGATTTTAGTTTTAAGCTTTCTAAGAATTTAGATCTTACTAGCATGATCACCATCATGATTCTAAAAGCATTGCTTAAAACTATAGCTTTATCACATATTAAATAACATCACCATGTAGATAAAGTAAAATGTCTTTAATACTTTTATTAATAAATAAATAAGATTACAAAGTATATGCTACATCATATCAAATATGATTGGCTTGTGTACATACTACTTTCATTAACTAAGACTGCTAACTATTTTTCGCAATTAATGGAACTATTACATACACAATTAATAAATGAGTAGGATAAAAATGTTAATAAATGGTGAAATGAAATATATAAGTCTGTGATAACCCGAATTTTCAGAAATTATTAAATAAGAAATTAGCAAATAGAAAATTCTTATTATGTGACGTTTTGAGTTTTGTGTATGAGTATATGTGATATATATTTTGTGAAATATATGTTTTAATGTGAAGAGAATTATATATTCGTGTATTTGTGAAACGAGGTTTAATAGTTAATTAAACTATTGAATGAAATGAAGGAAATTGTTACGAAAAAGATATTTACTGAATATTAGAAAGTTGAAATTATATTGAGAAATAATATCATTTGATTGTTATGTTTTGTGAACAATGAAAATTATTGTGAATTAAATTTCATAATAATGTGAGTGATTTATTTAATTAAACTAAGGAATTAATGAGAATATAATTATATTAATAAAATGAGAGAGTAGTGTATTGCATATAAATATGTTACGTGTTAATGTGTTACGATTGTGAATTTCGTAAATGGATAAAATATTTATTGAGTAGAATAAATATTTTAATTGGGATGTTTATTTAATAAAATAAATATTTGATGAGAATATTGTGTGATAATTTATTTGTATAAGAATATTAAGTAAGGTGAAGATAAATATTTTTATATTTGATGCGTGTTTATTATGCATAGATGTTGGTAATTTATTAAATGAGAGGATGAATAATTTTACTCAATAAAATTATTTATTAAGTGAAAGATGATTTTATTAAACAAAATTATTTTTATTAAATAAAATTATATTTAAGTGTGACATGGTTTATCATATTAAAAAATATATATATATATATATATATTGGGTTCTAGCCAAACATGGCCTAGAGACCCTTTGTTTTTGTAACTGACTAAAGGAGAGGTTTTATTTTAATTTTTACGTTATTCTCCTAAGTTTGGAGAAGAGAGAACATAGAGAAGGGAGGAAGAGAGAAAGTGAGAGAAAAGGATTCTCTGTGAAATTGAGAAGGTACTTGAGAAATCAAGAGAAGGAAGAAGATTTAGCAAGCAATTCTTGTCATCATCTAGATAACCTAAGCAAGAATCAAAGGTAATAATCTAGCTTTGAATTGTTAATTTCATATTCATTGAGTTTTATTTAAAATTGATTTTTGGTTGAAGGATTTGATGAAGTATTGGTAATATATGTTTATAAGCATGCTTAATCCGTTATTTGGTGTTTATATATAATTTTGGAGTTATCAAATTCATGAAAACATGAATTAGAAGAAGAAAATTGAGTTTTGTAGTAATATGTATATTTTAGTCTATTTTGAGACTAAAATTAATAGTTAATTCATGTATAAAGTCTGTAATTGATAATGGATTGTGTTAGTATTCTGAGAAACGAAAACGTTGCAAGTTGAATCAATTAAATTGGTGGAGAAACGAATTCGTGAGAGTTTGATTCATTAAATTTGTTCAAATATGAAAAACTAGCATGAACTTTGATTTTGGGTCTTTAAAATTTGTTATTTAAGCAATTTATGTTGTTAGAATCACTGTACACATGTTAGTTTTAGTTTTACATTATGTACGATGTCTGGGTATGCGTAAATTGCCTATTGGATGAAGGAATTGGGAATTTTTGGCTTTGAAATTCTGCAGTTCGCGAACTGCAGAATCTGAAAATCAGATGTCTCGCCCCGACGAGGTTTTTGTTAGGGAATTTCTCGCCCCGGCGAGAGCTCGCCCCGGCGAGGGTTTCATGTTATAATTTTCTCGCCCCGGCGAGAATTGCAGAAATGGAAATTTTTTCCTATTTTTAATTCTTTTCTTTTTGGTTATCATATGTTACCCTAAACAAGAATTACTTATAACCATTACGTATCTAGTGTAGAACAAAGTTTAAAACTTAGCCAGTGGTTAAGTGTCGATTAAAGCGAGACGCAATAAAATGAAGGTTTATAACGTTTATAATAAAAATGAAGGATTATGAATTGTTAAGTATAATGAATATTAAGTATTACTATGTGGCTAATAAATGATGTGCATGATTATATATATCGTGTAGGATACGTGACGTGCAGATAGATATAAGCTGGTTATGGTAGTTGATAATCTACAAATCAGGCAAGTCTTTCAGTTCCTATTTGTTATGTGAATTAATTGATTAATTATTTTAATCATATGATGTATAAGCATGATGTACTTTATATATGTTACAAGTATGAGACGACCAAGTCAAAATATGACTACGTTTGTTGAGTAGAGAATGCCGATTGAGTTATGGAACTCAATCTCTAATTGTTAAGTGTTGATCATTATGCATGATTTATTTAGTCAAACGATTATAATTTAAATGTTGAGCATGTTATCTATGTGTTATGTGATGCATAGACACTGTTAGATTTTGCTGAGCTGTCGAGCTCATTCTTGCAAATAACCACTTTTGCAGGTTTAAAATACGGTTAAAGATACAAGGTAAATTGAATGGCATGATTCAGATGTAAAGCATGCAGATTAATTATTTTAGCTTAAATTATGTTTTTGAACCATGATTAAGGTTCGGTATGATGTATTTGAAAATGTATTAATTGTAACAAATGTAGAGTTGTTAAATTTGTATTGAGTTGTAATTTAATATTATCCGTTGTATAAAGGGTGTTGAATCTTGAAGTTTTATTTTTATTATAACTTTGATGAAGCGAATCAATTGTGATTCTAGAATATGTAATTGAATAAAGGTTATGATTCAGGGAAAGCAAAGAAAGAAAACTGAAAAGTTTTTATTTATTCCGCGTTTTATTGAGTTTATTATCGATTAATGTTATAAAGTTAGAATATAGATGTATTGTTAACGACCGATGTGGAGAGTTGAAGTGTATGGATTTTGGGGTCGTTACAAAGTCGATTTGAGGAATTGGATTTTGATTCCAACTTTCAAAAAAAATTCAATAAAAAAATCAGTCATGATATGTATTGAGATAAATTTACGCATACAAACCTCTGAAACAGGCACATGAGGTGATTAGTCCCGTCGTACCCACATTATGCATAACGTTCAGTCATAGCGCGTGAGTCGGTCCCCCGACATAAATAGTAATACCCCTTAATGTGAAGGTTATGCATCTCAGCACAATCTCAAAGTCCGCATCATAACAATTGATTTGGACGACTTTCTCAAAGAAATATGATTGATTCATCAATTTGCTTCATCATCTGTTTATCCAAATCAAGTGGAATAAACTTGCTTCCTAAAACCGCTCATGTCTAATTAGGACTTTGGTTACCATTGTTTGGATGTTTGAATAATCGTTCAAGAGCATACAAAAGTGGACAATTCAATGTGAAATAATCTCCCATAATTTATCATACATAAGGTACTTGCATAGGTCGATAATGATGCATAAGTTTTAGGGGGGCTGGTAATCGGTCAGTGGGTTTGTATGCAGTAGTATCTAATTTACTTAGAATGTGGGACTTGCAACAGTTGCACATAATAAGAAATTTCACAATTAGGGAACTTACACAATATACCAATTTGTGTAAGTTGGGAGTTTTGCACAACATATATACTGTTAGGTTTGTATATGACGCGAGCATGCAATCAAATTACATAAACAAAGTGGAAGCGCAATAAAATCGGATTTTAAATTTTTATACAAACCATCACCATGATCAATCTATGTGCTCAATTAACGATATAAATGAAAGAGATAGAGATAAAAATTATAACCTCGTAGAACCGTGCTTCCTCGGGTACAAGTTCACCTCCAATTCCTTCGCGTTCTCCTTGAATTCTACCGACTAAATTCCTTTGCTTGATCAACGTTAGCCACCCAAGTGTTTGGCCTCTAGAGGTGATCCACAAAGGAAGAATAGTTATTCAAGAAGATGGATGTTGGCAAAACCCTAGTTTCTATCTCTATAGAAATTACAAGTACTCTCCACAATCTAATGCAAGAGTGTGTAACCCTAATCTATGATAAGACTCCTCTTATTTATAGATGTAGGAATAACCCTTCCCTAAACTATTTAGGATTAGGGTTTCTATTATAATTAAACTCCTTTAATTAATTATGCTCCTAATCTACTTAGGAATTCATGGGAGAGTACTTCTATTAATTAATTCTCAATCTCTATTAGGAATTAAATAATAGTAATAGTAATAATAATAATAATAATAATAATAATAATAATAAGACTCCTCTTATTAATTTATATTTAATATTTCCAAAATATTAAATAATAAATATTAAGTTATTTAATTTATTCTATCTCCATAGATTAAATTAAATACACTTAACTTATTATTACAATTATGTCATTTACTTCTTAAACAAATATTTTCCTTTTGCGGTGTGACCCTTTAGGTTCTCCATATTAAACCGGTTGTGAATAAATCAATTAGAACAATTCTAATCTTATTTAAATAAATAAATTAAACTATTTAATTCATTTAAATAAATAATATTTATTCTACAATAAGGGTAAGCCTCATTAGCGATCAACGACTTTCCAGATAATATAGATTTCAACATTAATCACAAAAGAACCTTTCAGTGCATAGTTACCGTACAATTCAATCCTTCTACCATACAATGTCCCAATTAAATATAAGACATGGATTTACTGTCAAGTCTTATTTTATTTAATTATATATATTTCGATTCCCAAATGCACAACTCTAAATAATGCAAATTAGAAACTCCTTTCTAATTTCATTCTGCCTTGGCCAAGGACTACTGAGTTGTCATTTATCGAATCACATAGGACATTCACATCTTTTACTAGACGTGGTAGATTCTTTGTTGATCATTCACCTATCTCTATACACAACTTATTATACCCAATCATACCCTTTGATATACCCTAAAGGTCTTAAGGGACATGTCAAAGCATAACTCATCATACACAAGATACTATGATGATCTCAAGTCCAAAGATCACTTGTACTACTATCACTAGAGGAATTCCCATTGACAGGCGAGTAAAACTCCATTAGGTATTCCTTAGCGAGTCACGTTCAGTGAACTTATTCTCCAATAAGCACCTACATACTTGTTTTACTGTCTCCACAAAAATGATTATAAGATCAATCATTCTCTTCTTAAGAGCAAGCAATGTATGTACTAATCTATCTGGATTCACTAATCCCCTTTTTAGTAATCCAACGATTAGGAACGATTTTAGTTTGTGAGCTATCTAGAATTTAGATCTCATTAGCATGATCACCATCAAGATTCTAAAAGCATTGCTCAAAACTATGGGTTTATCACATTTAATATAACAGCACCATGTAGATAATATAAAATGCCTTTTAAGAAAATCAATTCTTTTATTAATAAATGAATAAGATTACAAAGTATATGCTACATCATATCAAATATGATTGGCTTATGTGCATACTACTTTCAATCTCCCACTTGCACTAAAGCCAATCGTCATGGTATCTAATACCCATCTTCTCTAAGTGACGATCAAACTGTTGTTCTGTTAAAGCTTTAGTAAATGGATCTGCAATGTTGTCTTGAGAGTCTACACGCTCCAGGGTGACATCTCCTCTTTCAATGATCTCTCTAATCAAATGAAACCGCCTCAACACGTGTTTGGATTTCTGATCAGACCTGGGTTCCTTAGCCTGCGCAACAGCTCCAGTGTTGTCACAGAATAAAGGTACGACTCCTCTAATGCTAGGAACCACTCCAAGTTCAGTTATAAACTTCTTCATCCAAACAGCTTCCTTTGCAGCTTCACTTGCAGCTATGTACTCTACCTCTGTCACTGAATCAGCAACTGTTTGCTGCTTGGAACTTTTCCAACTCACTGCGCCACCGTTTAAGGTAAACACATACCCTAAAACGGATTTACTGTCATCTTGGTCCGTTTGAAAACTTGAGTCTGTATAGCCCTCTAGTTTCAATTCAGACCCACCGTAGACAAGAAATACATCCTTAGTTCTTCTCAAGTACTTTAGGATGTTTTTCACTGCCTTCCAGTGCTCTTCTCCTGGATTCGACTGATATCTGCTTGTCACACTAAGTGCATGAACGACATATGGTCTAGTACATATCATACTGTACATGATAGATCTTATTGCTGAAGCATAAGGAATCTTACTCATACGGTCTCTCTCCTAAGGTGTCTTTGGGGCCTGTTTCTTGGAGAGATGTATTCCATGGCTCATCGGCATGAGACCTCTCTTGGAATCTTTCATGCTAAACTTCTTTAGCATCGAGTCAATGTACTTTCCTTGGGTTAAGCCCAGCATCCTTTTAGATCTATCTCTATAGATCTTTATCCCCAAAATATAGGATGCCTCACCCAAGTCCTTTATGGAGAAGTGTTTAGATAACCAAATTTTGATCGACTGTAGCATAGGAACACCATTCCCTATCAGTAATATATCATCAACATATAATACAAGGAATGAAACAGCGCTCCCACTAACCTTCTTGTACACACAAGGTTCATCCTCATTTTTGATAAAATCAAACCTTTTGATTATCTCATCAAAACGGATGTTCCATCTTCGAGAAGCTTGCTTCAATCCATAAATGGATCGTTCTAGCTTACAGACTTGGTTTGTTCCAACAGTTGAAACAAAACCCTCTTGCTGTATCATATATACATTCTCCTCAAGCTCTCCATTGAGGAAGGCCGTTTTCACGTCCATTTTCCAGATCTCGTAGTCATAATAAGCTGCAATTGCAAGCAAAATCCGAATGGACTTGAGCAAAGCTACTGGTAAGAAGGTTTCATCATAGTCAACTCCTTGTCTTTGTTTGAAACCTTTTACAACCAGTCGGGCCTTATAAGTCTCCACCTTGTCGTCCGCTCCAGTCTTTCTCTTAAAGACCCATTTACACCCAATAGGCTTAATGCCATCTGGTGGTGAAACCAAAGTCCATACTTGATTTTCATACATGGAGTCCATCTCGAATTTCATGGTTTCTAGCCATTTCTCTGAGTCATTACTACTCATAGCCTCTTCGTAAGTCAATGGATCATCATCCCCTATGATGCGTACCTCATCATCATCATCTGTGATGAATCCATACATGTCAGGTATCTTCGGTACTCTTCCAGATTTACGAATAGGTTGTTGTACATTAGGTTCTTCCACTTGGTCAGGTACCTGACTTTGATTCGTAGTATTTTGTGGTTCTTGAACTTCTTCAAGATATATCTTACTCCCACTGACACCTTCAAGGATAAACTCCTTTTCCAAGAAGGCAGCGTGTTTTGCAACAAACATCTTTTGATCAGTAGGATGATAGAAATAATGCCCTGATGTTTTTTTAGAGTATCCCACGAATCTACATTTGTCGAATCTAGTCTTCAGCTTATCATGCTCAAACCTTTTGACATAAGCTGGATAACCCTAAGTCTTAACATGCTTAAGATTTGGTTTCCTCCCTGTCCATATCTTATATGGGGTCTTTGGGACGGATTTGGTAGGTACCTTGTTAAGTAGGTATGCAGCCGATTCTAGGGCATAACCCCAAAAGGATACTAGAAGGTCGGTAAAACTCATCATGGAACGAACCATGTCCAACAATGTTCGATTTCTCCTTTCAGATACACCATTCAACTGTGGCGTCCCTGGTGGAGTCCATTGTGAGATTATACCATTTTCTTTGAGACAATTGAGAAACTCATTGGTTAAGTATTCCCCTCCTCGATCCGATCGAAGAATCTTAATACTCTTACCAGTTTGCTTCTCTACTTCACTTCTGAATTCTTTGAACTTTTCAAACGATTCAGATTTGTATTTCATTAAATACACATATCCAAATCTAGAATGATCATCAGGGAAAGTAATAAAATAAGAATATCCTCCTCGTGCATTCGTTGTCATAGGTCCACAAACGTCTGTGTGTACCAACACTAACAACTCTGTAACTCTTTCTACTTTTCCAGTAAAAGGAGATTTAGTCATTTTACCCATGAGACAAGATTCACAAGTTGGATATGATTCGTAATCAAATAGCTCTAAAAGCCCATCTTTATGCAACTTGGATAATCTTGTTTCATTGATATGACCGAGTCTACAGTGCCACATAAAGGTATAATTAACATCATCTCTTTTTCTTTTCTTAGTTTGTTCAATTTGAAGTATATTTTCATGCAAGTCAAGTATGTAAAGTCCATTCAGTAGGTTCCCAACACCATATAAAACATTTTTATTATAAATAGAACAACTGTTGTTCTTTATTATAATATTAAAACCATCCATATCCAATACAAATAATGAAATATTATTTCTAATTAGTGTCGAAACATAATAACAATTATTTAAACTAATGAACTTACCCGAAGGCAGTGCTAAACAATAAGTCCCTACAGCTAATGCAGCAACCTTTGCTCCATTTCCCACTCGTAGGACGACTTTATCCTTGTTCAGCTTTCTACTTCTGCTTAGTCCCTGTATATTATTACATATGTGAGAACTACAACCGGTATCCAATACCCAAGTAGAATTTTGACTTTCAGAAAAATTAATTTCAATCATGAACAAACCTAGATCGGAAGTCGAAGCTTCTCCAAGCTTCTTTTGGTCCGCAAGATACTCCTTACAGTTCCTCTTCCAGTGTCCCGGCTTATTGCAATGGTAGCAAATTCCTTTGCTATCTGGATCAGGTTTCTTTTTATCCTTTCTCTTCGCCTTGCCCTTAGCCTTCTTGTTTTTCTTCTTCTCAGAAGATACCTTGGGCCTCTTCCTTTTCTTGGAAGAGTCATCCACTAGTAAGACTTGGTTCTTGTTGGATGAGAAGTGACCTTCAGCAGTTTTCAGCATGTTAAGTAACTTAGGCAAGCTGACATCCAACTTATTCATGTGAAATTTCACAACAAATTATGAGAAGGTATCCGGGAGTGACTGCAAGATCAGATCTTGACTTAACTCCCTATCCATCACGAACCCTAGTTGTCCAAGTTGTTCAATCAGATTGATCATCTTTGGGACATGAGTCTCAATGGTAGTGTCCTCGGTCATCCGAGATCGGAAGAGCTCCTTAGATATCTGATATCTAGCAGTCCTACTTTGCCCACCATACAACTCTTTGAGGTGCAGCAATATAGTAGGAGCATCCATAGTTTCATGCTGACGCTGAAGCTCGTTACTCATGGATGCGAGCATGATGCATTGAGCCAAGATTGCATCATGTTGCCCCTTTCTAAAAGTACCAATCTCTTCCTTAGAGGCTGTTTCTGCAACATTTACAGGGATTGGCGAATTTAGGACATAAGAAATCTTTTCAGCAGTGAGAACAATTCTCAGATTCCCTAACCAGTCCGTGTAATTCGGTCCAGTCAGTTTGTTAGCATCAAGTATGGTACGCAGTGATAGTGAGTTTGACATTTTTAAATTCTGCATGTGAAATGGACAACATTTTAGCATACATTCATTTAATTAATTACCAAAATAAATTAGGTCTTTATTTTAAATTGGTATCTCTCACTATTCTGTGACGCCCCCAAATTCTGATGTCACTGCCTCGAATTGGGTTTGTCACGATCTAACATAATAATGACATAAAACTAATACAGCGGAAAAGATAGAATAAATTACATTAATTTAATATAATTATTCTCGTCCCAAGGTCTCGCAACCGATACTACAATACTAGCCAAAAGTATTAATTTAAACTGAAACATAGTACTAATACATAATCCGTGCCTAAGCTTATTACATAAACAAATTCAGAAACTTAAGCAGCATAGTAATTAATATCCTTCCTGAGGAAGAACAAAGCTACTCCGAAACTTTGCCCTTTCCCCTATCCTTGCCTGAAGGTTCACCTCGTTCTGCCTTAACTGAAAGGTTTAAAGAAAGCAAGAATGAGCAACAAATTTGCCCAGCAAGGATATACAATGGGGGTGAACAATATAAAGTCCAAATTGCAAGGGTATGACAGTAAAGGATAATTCAAGGATAATAAGGAGAAATCAATTGTTTTACATAAGAGTCGCTATAGACTGAAGAATATCAATAGGAATCTTGCATCTAATCATTTCAAGTCCAAGAATATGAACACTGAGTAGTCACTAAAGGACTAAGAACTCTTGCTAGAATTAACAGTTTTTTTTATACTGAAAATCCAATAAAAACAAGTACACAGGTGATCAACCTATAGTACCCCAGATTATGCATAACTGTCACATGCTTATAAGTGCGCACGTCGGTTCCCCGACAATATATAATTTTCCCCTTTTATGAGGGTTGTTCATCTCAGTAGATAAGAGTCCTCACCAAGACAATTAGTTTGGAATAGTTTTCTAACACATGTATAATAGTCTAACCGAAACAATGGTTTAGACAACTTTTATAATCTTATTCAATGATTTAATGAATACTAATACTCGCAATGCGGTTTAAGGGATATTAATCTTAAACAAATCCTTAGAATATGAATGACAGTTTATAAAGCATAAGAGTCATTGCCACATACTTGTATGATACAGGAATATACAAGTTTACATGTTAGCTCAATATAGAGAAAGGGTTCGATTACTTGCACAATATACCACATCCTGCTATGTAAATTGAGTAGGGTTAAAGGAAAACTCGCAATTTGTAAGAGGTTCAAGGTAAGAAACTTGCTCAATGTTTGAGTAAGGTTAGGGAACTTGCCCTTGATAATACTTGCACAACAAATAAAGTTTTGGGTTAGAGAACTTGCCTTTAGCGCAGTCTACGAATTTAAAGCTTAATGACACGTTGCAATCCTATTGTATAATAGTTATATATAAGAATTCCATTAGTCATACAATTTCATACATCAAATAATACTACATCATATTTGGATACCAAAAACATTACTACACTTCTGCTCTACACTTTAGAATAACAATGCAAGCAATCCACAAGACTCAGATTACAAAAAGAATCGACTTGACCACTCTGCAGGAGGGCGCAGCTGCGCCTTGGTTAAGCTTAGGGACGGCGCAGCTGCGCTGTCCCCTGGCTAGACCAGGGTTGAGCTTTTGCCTTCCTGGTTTCAGTCCACTAACTAGAATACCAATACATTACCAATTACTACGTACACATGTTAAAGAGGTTTGCATGCTCACATGATCATTTCAAGTTTATATTACCACGTAATGAATCTTTAATATAGAACTTTGGTAACATGATGTCAAACAAGCTCAAGAATCCACGTGACTTACCATACCAAGTACTTATTCATATACAAAGGTTATAACATCTGAAATACTCATGCTCATGTGTTCATATCATCTTTACTTAGTCTACCTAGATCATAACTTGGAAATTTGCCTAAATTCATGCTTGAACGATGCAATGCTTTAACATACTAGAGGAACACATATACACATCATGTCTGGGAAGTATCAGAGTACTAGCATGCATGTCCAACATCTCCTAATGAAATTATCATTATAGTCATGTATGTTTGCTTCAAAATGCCCAAGTTTGCCTTTAAAAGTCGTTTCAACTAGGTCGTGGTCGTTTAGTGCACATGAAGCATCTTGGAACCTTATGTCATGTATAATTAGACCATACACACATGTTCGTATGATCAGAACTTGCACCTTGCAAATTTCGGTAAAGTCTAGTTTTAAAACTATAAGTTTTCTTTCGAAAAACACATGCGGAACGAAGCTAGGATGCTCATGCTTTACAAAGGGATCTTACACTACATGTTTAACATATTTTCAGGCATGTCTAAGTTCATTAACCACGTTAGAAAGTAACAGCTAATAGCAGAATCAAGTATCCTTGTCTGGTGCACGGCGCAGCTGCGCCGTTTTGAACTACAGGGAGCGCGCAGCTGCGCCCTTCCCTGAACGAGCCAGAAAGGTCTCTGCTTTGGCAGAAATCAAGCCCAAGCATGAAAACTCTCATTTAACGGGCTCCAGTTCAATCACATTATATTTTTAGCATACATATCGACTCTTATAGCATCAATTACCAACTAATTAACAAGAGAGATTCATGTATTTCGAAGAATTTGCCAAACTTAAAATCAAAAGCATGATAAACTTAATATTACCTTCTTGAAGCTTGAGTTGGAATTTTCTATGCTACCCACACTAATTGCTCACTTAATTCTCACAATACTCTCTACCAAAACTTACCAGATGATTTAGCAAAGAATTTTGGGAGGAGGGTGAGCTCCAATTTATAGAAGGTTGTATGCCCGGATAATGCATTTGCTCATTGTTTCCAACCAATGGAAAAAGAAGAATGTTGGTTAATGGAGAGTTGGTGGTTTACTATTTGAGCCACTCCCCCCACCATCATTACCTCCCTTGTTAGCTTCATCATGCAAGAAACCATAGCCTTTTTGCATTCTCAGCAAATTGGCTATTCACGTGGGTATTGTTTGGGCAAGGAAGAGAATCTCAATTTGGGACAAGAGTAATACTCAGACATTTCAAATGAGGTTTATTAACATACTTTGATTAAAATGCAAGCTTAAGTCATATAGTGAATTAAATAATTTAATGCTACTATATTGTATCAAATAACGTTACATGTGTACATATCATATAATCCATGTACGTATTAATTTCAGCGAAATCTAGTTATTCGCTAACACCGAAATATTCAATATACATTATTATCTCATAATACATCTATTGCCATAATGTTTAAGTATGGAAATAATTATCGTGTAACAAATATTAATTACCTCATATAATTTAAAGGTATTTTATTTGAGTATTATTAACTCATACTTTCAATAAAACTTTATTATTAATATATCTACATACCATGTCAAAATAAATATTTAGTAATAAATATTTATTTACTAAATCCATTTCCTTTCATAATTAAAATACACATTTAATGGTTCCACCATGCCACATAAACTCCTTTATAAAATTATAGCATTCAACCTACTTTTACTGTAAGGTTTTATTCAGTACATTCTCACACATTAATGTTACACATCAAAATGCCACATAGGTTATATCACATAATATAAAGGTTACACATATTCCCACGTTATTTAGTGAATTATATGAATACTCACACATGCTAATGCCACAAAAATATCATGTTTCATATCAATAATTCAAACAATTAATAATAATTATTGCATCACGTTGCCACGCTTGGCACATTTCACAAGTTTAATAAACTTCATTATCAACCTTGTCGTATTCTGAATCATCATAAACTTTCTTCAACTATTAAAAGTATTATCACATTTCCTGCCACATAACTCATGTGCAACTAAAATAAATCCTTTTCTTATTAAATCACTCTTTTAGAAATAAATCAAGAAATCAATTTATCGCATTACTACTATAACAACATATCACTTATCCTCAAAAAAAAATTAATATTAATATCATTCGAAATTCTCGGGTATTACATCCTCCCCTCCTTATAAAAATTCCGTCCTCGGAATTCGGAATTGTTACAAGGTTACACAAACAAATGGGGATAATCCGTCCTCATCTTACTCTCTAACTCCCATGTAGCCTCTTCGGCGTCGTGGTTTCGCCAAACTACTTTTACAGAAGATATAACTTTATTCCTCAAGGTTTGCTCTTTCCTATCTAATATTTGGACAGGAATCTCCTCATAAGTCAGATTCTTCTCTACTTGAATCGGCTCATAGGAAATCATATGCTTATAGTCGGGTTTGTATGGACGTAACACGGAGATGTGAAACACATTGTGGATGTGTTCCAGTTCCGACGGTAAAGCTACCGTATACGCCACCTCGCCCACTCGCTTCAAAACTTCGAATGGTCCTATGAACCTCGGACTCAATTTTCCTTTCTTGCTGAATCTGATCTTTCCTTTCCAGGGAGATACTTTCAAGAATACAAAACTACCGACTTCAAAGTCTCGGTCTTGACGATGCAAATCTGCATACCTCTTTTGGCGATCTTGAGCGGCTACTAGTCTGGCTCTTATAGTTGTCACCACATTGGCTGTCTGTTGAACTATCTCCGGCCCCAAAAGTCGTCGTTCTCCGACTTCATCCCAACACAACGGTGTTCTGCACTTCCTCCCATAGAGAGCTTCGTATGGTGGCATACCGATACTCGCGTGATGACTATTATTGTAAGTGAATTCTACTAAGGGTAAATGGTCATCCCAGTTTCCCTTAAAATCCATTACGCAAGCTTGAAGCATATCTTCTAGTGTCTGTATGGTTCTTTCACTTTGTCTGTCTGTCTGAGGGTGATATGCGGTACTCAACCTCAGTCGTGTTCCCATTCTCTCTTGTAGGCTCTTCCAGAAATTTGACGTGAAGCGCGGATCTCGATCGGAAACGATTGACACCGGCACTCCATGTCACGAAACTATTTCCTTCACGTACAAATTTGCCAATTGATTAAGGTTGAAACGAATCTTGATTGGTAGAAAATGAGCTGTCTTCGTTAGTTGATCCACGATAACCCAAATGGCATCAAAACCCTTCTGTGTGACTGGAAGTCCCACCACGAAATCCATCGTAATGTGCTCCCATTTCCACTCCGGTATTTCCAGCGGTTGAAGTAGACCACTCGGCCTCTGATGCTCTGCTTTGACTCGTTGGCAAGTGAGACATCTACTGACGTACTCTGCAACCTCTCGCTTTAGATTGGGCCACCAAAAATGTTGTCGTAGATCCCGGTACATCTTCGTTCCTCCAGGATGAACAGAATATATCGTGCTATGTGCCTCGTGCAAAATTTCCTCCTTTAGTTCAGCGATAGCTGGCACCCACACTCGATTCTCGAATCTCAAAATACCATCCTTATCCATTCGGAATTTTTCTTCCTCACTCCCTGTTATCCGCTTCTTTATTTTCTCGCACTCCTCATCCGTTTCTTGTGCTTCTTTGATTCGATCCAATAATGTTGGACGAGCTTCCATTACAAACAACCTTTCACTGGGCCCTCGAGGTTCCCCAACTTCTATTTCCAATTTTTTCATGTTTCTTATTAACTCCTTCTGAGTTGTCAATGTGAACAGTTTCTCCCTTCCTTTCCTGCTCAGCGCGTCAGCTACTACGTTGGCTTTTCCTGGGTGATAAAGAATTTCACAGTCGTAATCCTTGATTAATTCCAACCACCTCCTTTGTCTCATATTTAGCTCCTTCTGTGTGAAAATATACTTCAGACTTTTGTGGTCTGTATATATCTCACATTTTTCTCCGTATAGGTAGTGCCTCCAAATTTGTAACGCAAAAACTACTGCCGCTAGCTCCAAGTCATGGGTAGGGTATCGTTTCTCGTAATCCTTCAATTGTCGTAACGCGTAAGCAATGACTTTGCTGTGTTGCATAAGCACACAACCGAGTCCTTTATGCGACGCATCACTATACACCACAAATCCTCCCGTATCATTTGGTAAGGATAATACAGGTGCCTCGCTTAACTTCTTCTTTAGTACTTGAAAACTCTCTTCGCATTTGTCCGTCCACCTGAATTTCATTGTCTTCCTTGTTAAATTGGTTAACGGGGTTGCTATCTTAGAGAAATCTTGGATAAATCTTCGATAGTACCCAGCTAACCCTAGAAAACTTCTTACTTCCGTCGGCGTCCTTGGTTGTTCCCAACCACTAACAGCCTCCACCTTCGCAGGGTCCACTGAAATCCTATTATTGTCTATCACGTGTCCCAAGAATTGGACCTTCTCCATCCAAAATTCACACTTGGAGAATTTTGCGTACATCTTCTCCTTCCTTAGTGCATCTAACACCATCTTCAAATGTTCGGCGTGCTCTTCTTTGGTCTTTGAGTAGATTAGGATGTCATCAATAAAAATTACCACAAACTTATCCAAGTATGGCTTGAAAACTCGGTTCATCAAGTCCATGAATGTTGCTGGGGCGTTGGTTAAACCGAACGACATTACTAAAAATTCGTAGTGTCCATATCGGGTTCAAAACGCCGTCTTCGGAATGTCTTCCTCTCGTACCTTTAGTTGATGATAACCTGTTCGTAGATCTATCTTAGAGAACCACTTTGCTCCCTTCAATTGATCGAAAAGGTCATCTATCCTCGGTAATGGGTATCTATTCTTGATCGTTACTTTTTTCAACTCTCGATAGTCGATACAAAGCCTCATCGATCCATCTTTCTTTTTGACGAATAACACTGGTGCTCCCCAAGGAGACACACTCGGCCGAATATAACCCTTATCTAATAGTTCCTGCAATTGTATCATCAATTCCTTCATCTCCACCGGTGCCATACGATACGGGGCTTTCGAGATTGGTGTAGTTCCTGGTGCTAAGTCTATCACGAATTCGATTTCTCTGTCTGGCGGAAGGCCAGGAAGATCATCAGGAAACACGTCTTGGAAATCCCTTACTACCGATACATCTTTCGCTTCTACTCCCTTCTTTTGAGTATCCGCAATATAGGCTAAATAACCCACACATCCTTTCTTTAACAATTTCTTGGCCTGCATCATCGTAAGACAACAGGATTGCTTAAGCGATGAGCTACCATAAAATACTACTTTAGACCGATTTGAAGTCTGAAGGTTCACACTTTTCCGTCGACAATCGATCATCGCAGCGTGGCTGGATAACCAATCCATTCCTAATATTACGTCAAACTCTCCCAATCTTATCGGAATTAAATCTACACTTAGTTCGTGACCTCTAATGTTTGCAGAACAGTTTCGGTAAATGAACTCTACGGAAATTACTTCCTTATTTGCAATCTCTATGTTCAAAGGATTCTCTAAACGTTCTAGGGGTAAGTTCAAACGTGTAACAAAATCTTCAGACACAAAGGAACAGGTAGCACCCGAATCAAATAATACATAGGCATTTATATTATTGATTGGTACAATACCTGACACCACGTCCTTTGCAGCAACTGCGTCTTGGACGGTCATGTTAAAAGTTCGGGCCGTCGAGCGATTGGGCTGTGCTGGTCCACCTATCATTAGCTTGCTTCCCCCTTGGTTGTCGTTTCCCCCAGTGTTTCCTTTCTTCGGGCAATCCTTGATCTGGTGTTCAGTCGAGCCGCAACCGAAACATCCTCGGTTTTTCTTCGGCTTTGGACAATGGGGTGCAATGTGCCCTTCTTGGCCGCAGTTGAAACAGACATTGCGCCCTTTCCAGCATTCCCCTTGATGGTTCTTTCCACATTTAGGGCATACCTCAGCCCTTTTCTTAAATCCTCCCTGATAACTTCCCGACTGGTTGCTTCGGTTGTTGTTGTTGTTGTCCCACTTCCTTTTTCCTAAATTGCTTCCTCCACTGCTACTTCCCCCGCGACTTTCTCCTACTAAATTCTTATTCTTTTTCTCCTTGTTGTACTGACTTAATGCCTCACTACCTCCTTCAGCAATGATCGTCTTTTCCAACAGTGTGGCGAACGAATCAATTTGAAGAACTGACACCTTGTTAAACAACCAAGGTTTCAGCCCTAACTCAAAGCGTCTAGCCTTCCTTTCTTCGGTGTCGACATAGTGTGTAGCGAATCGTGCGAACTCGTTGAATCTTGCCGCATACTGAGCTACTGTCATATCACCTTGCTTCAGTTCCAAGAATTTAATCTCCATCTTATTCTTCATGCTTTTCGGGAAGTAATTTTCGAAGAACAGAGTGGTAAACCTATCCCAGGCTATCACTCCTTCACCTGCTCTCTGTTGATTGGCTTCCCACCAGTAATTCGCTTCGCCCTTCATCATATACGTGGCGAATATCGTCTTCTGATCTTCCCCCACTCGAGCAATAGCAAACGCCTTTTCCATTTCCTTAATCCAGGTTTGTGCTTCGATGGGATCGGTAGTTCCCCTAAACTCGGGCGGTCCTACACTCTTAAAATCTTTGAAGTTTGTTACTGGTGCAGCTAGGGGGTTGGGGTGTACTGGTTCGTTGTTCCTTCCCCGCAGGGCTTCTCCTAGCAGGTCTACTAGTCGTTGAATGGGGTCCGCTTGGTTCCTTTCGTTATTGACTGACTCATCCAACTCGGCGATTCTACGTCTGGGCGGCATTTTCTGCAACACAAGATTTTACTCTTATTTTCTACGCATATAACTCAGGTATTTCTCTAATGCAAAAATTTAATAACATTTATATTCATATGCCAAGTTGTTACATCATGATGATTTTTTGCATACTGCTATAAATGTCACCTCTATCCCCTAATATTACAAAAGGTGGGGAAAACATCAACATACTACCCTTAACATCAAAAAGGGTCCACATAACAATTTCGTATCTCACACAGTAGATCGGAGTTTACATAACGATGTACATCTAGACATACTGCTACTGCTACTAGACTACTAATCATAAGATTTCATCCCAACATCCCGCGCTCCACTGCGTTGATAAATTCTTGCTGCGTGATATGCACTACCAAATCCCGGCTCACAGTGTATCGTGTCTGCCCCTGCTCTGCTGGGTAGTGGTACACACCATCCACTAACCTCTCCATAGCTGTGCGAAAAGCATAGCCCGTCTTATTCGTCTTCCTTTTATTGCATCTCACCTCATCTTCTAGGTCGTTAGCTCTGTCATTGGCATCCTCCCACTTTTCCTGGAAGTGGATCCTATCCATCACCTCCATCTCTAACTGTGCACGAAGGGCTTCCTTCTCTGCCTTTTTGGACAACTCCCTCTGCTCGGACTCCTCCAGTTTTCCCACCAATTCCATGCTCCTAGCTACCGAACGGTGAAAAAGGGCTCCCATCTGAACACTAGCTTCCTTGCGATGTGCAAGCTCCACCTCCATCCCCTGCATCTTTAGTTTTTGCTGATCATTCTCCTCCCTCAGCTTCTGGATCTCCGCCTCTCGATCCTGAGCTTCGGTTTCTAATTCTAAGATCCATTCTTCGTACTCTCCCAATATGCGATCCTCGATAGGAGTCTCGTCAGGGTCTGTCTCAGGCTCCTCCTCCAAGGGTTCTTCCTCGGGGTCAGACTCTATCTCTATTGGTTCTTCAGGGTCAGACTCCACCTTTTCATCTATTATAGGTGCCTCATACACCACGTGTATATCACGCGGCTCCTCCTCGACAATCCAACCATTACCTCCTACGCTTGACATCCTACAGCCACAAACACAAGACAAAACAACAAACTCCATCAGAAGGTCAAACAAAACATAAGTTCATTATATGAAATGAAAATATATTTCATAATGCTACTAAATCTTCATAAAAACTCTATATGAGTTTTATCTCCTCCTAGTTCCTAAATTCTTCTAAGGTTATAGTCTAAGGACTCTCGCTCCTAAGGTTTATAACCTAAGGCTCTGATACCAACCTGTGACGCCCCCAAATTCTGACGTCACTGCCTCGAATTTGGTTTGTCACGATCTAACACAATAATGACATAAAACTAATACAGCAGAAAAGATAGAATAAATTACATTGATTTAATATAATTATTCTCGTCCCAAGGTCTCGCAACCGATACTACAATACTATCCAAAAGTATTAATTTAAACTGAAACATAGTACTAATACATAATCCGTGCCTAAGCTTATTACATAAACAAATTCAGAAACTTAAGCAGCATAGTAATTAATATCCTTCCTGAGGAACAACAAAGGTACTCCGAAATTTTGCCCTTTCCCCTATCCTTGCCTGAAGGTTCACCTCGTTCTGCCTTAACTGAAAGGTTTAAAGAAAGCAAGAATGAGCAACAAATTTGCCCAGCAAGGATATACAATGGGGGTGAACAATATAAAGTCCAAATTGCAAGGGTATGACAGTAAAGGATAATTCAAGGATAATAAGGAGAAATCAATTGTTTTACATAAGAGTCGCTATGGACTGAAGAATATCAATAGGAATCTTGCATCTAATCATTTCAAGTCCAAGAATATGAACACTGAGTAGTCACTAAAGGACTAAGAACTCTTGCTAGAATTAACAGTTTTTTTTATACTGAAAATCCAATAAAAACAAGTACACAGGTGATCAACCTATAGTACCCCAAATTATGCATAACTGTCACATGCTTATAAGTGCGCACGTCGGTTCCCCGACAATATATAATTTTCCCCTTTTATGAGGGTTGTTCATCTCAGTAGATAAGAGTCCTCACCATGACAATTGGTTTGGAATAGTTTTCTAACACATGTATAATAGTCTAACCGAAACAATGGTTTAGACAACTTTTATAATCTTATTCAATGTTTGAGTAAGGTTAGGGAACTTGCCCTTGATAATACTTGCACAACAAATAAAGTTTTGGGTTAGAGAACTTGCCTTTAGCGCAGTCTACGAATTTAAAGCTTAATGACACGTTGCAATCCTATTGTATAATAGTTATATATAAGAATTCCATTAGTCATACAATTTCATACATCAAATAATACTACATCATATTTGGATACCAAAAACATTACTACACTTCTGCTCTACACTTTAGAATAACAATGCAAGCAATCCACATGACTCAGATTACAAAAAGAATCGACTTGACCACTCTGCAGGAGGGCGCAGCTGCGCCCTGGTTAAGCTTAGGGACGGCGCAGCTGCGCTGTCCCCTGGCTAGACCAGGGTTGAGCTTTTGCCTTCCTGGTTTCAGTCCACTAACTAGAATACCAATACATTACCAATTACTACGTACACATGTTAAAGAGGTTTGCATGCTCACATGATCATTTCAAGTTTATATTACCACGTAATGAATCTTTAATATAGAACTTTGGTAACATGATGTCAAACAAGCTCAAGAATCCACGTGACTTACCATACCAAGTACTTATTCATATACAAAGGTTATAACATCTGAAATACTCATGCTCATGTGTTCATATCATCTTTACTTAGTCTACCTAGATCATAACTTGGAAATTTGCCTAAATTCATGCTTGAACGATGCAATGCTTTAACATACTAGAGGAACACATATACACATCATGTCTGGGAAGTATCAGAGTACTAGCATGCATGTCCAACATCTCCTAATGAAATTATCATTATAGTCATGTATGTTTGCTTCAAAATGTCCAAGTTTGCCTTTAAAAGTCGTTTCAACTAGGTCGTGGTCGTTTAGTGCACATGAAGCATCTTGGAACCTTATGTCATGTATAATTAGACCATACACACATGTTCGTATGATCAGAACTTGCATCTTGCAAATTTCGGTAAAGTCTAGTTTTAAAACTATAAGTTTTCTTTCGAAAAACACATGCGGAACGAAGCTAGGATGCTCATGCTTTACAAAGGGATCTTACACTACATGTTTAACATATTTTCAGGCATGTCTAAGTTCATTAACCACGTTAGAAAGCAACAGCTAATAGCAGAATCAAGTATCCTTGTCTGGTGCACGGCGCAGCTGCGCCGTTTTGAACTACAGGGAGCGCGCAGCTGCGCCCTTCCCTGAACGAGCCAGAAAGGTCTCTGCTTTGGCAGAAATCAAGCCCAAGCATGAAAACTCTCATTTAACGGGCTCCAGTTCAATCACATTATATTTTTAGCATACATATCGACTCTTATAGCATCAATTACCAACTAATTAACAAGAGAGATTCATGTATTTCGAAGAATTTGCCAAACTTAAAATCAAAAGCATGATAAACTTAATATTACCTTCTTGAAGCTTGAGTTGGAATTTTCTATGCTACCCACACTAATTGCTCACTTAATTCTCACAATACTCTCTACCAAAACTTACCAGATGATTTAGCAAAGAATTTTGGGAGGAGGGTGAGCTCCAATTTATAGAAGGTTGTATGCCCGGATAATGCATTTGCTCATTGTTTCCAACTAATGGAAGAAGAAGAAGAATGTTGGTTAATGGAGAGTTGGTGGTTTACTATTTGAGCCACTCCCCCCACCATCATTACCTCCCTTGTTAGCTTCATCATGAAAGAAACCATAGCCTTTTTGCATTCTCAGCAAATTGGCTATTCACGTGGGTATTGTTTGGGCAAGGAAGAGACTCTCAATTTGGGACAAGAGTAATACTCAGACATTTCAAATGAGGTTTATTAACATACTTTGATTAAAATGCAAGCTTAAGTTATATAGTGAATTAAATAATTTAATGCTACTATATTGTATCAAATAACGTTACATGTGCACATATCATATAATCCATGTACGTATTAATTTCAGCGAAATCTAGTTATTCACTAACACCCAAATATTCAATATACATTATTATCTCATAATACATCTATTGCCATAATGTTTAAGTATGGAAATAATTATCGTGTAACAAATATTAATTACCTCATATAATTTAAAGGTATTTTATTTGAGTATTATTAACTCATACTTTCAATAAAACTTTATTATTAATATATCTACATACCATGTCAAAATAAATATTTAGTAATAAATATTTATTTACTAAATTCATTTCCTTTCATAATTAAAATACACATTTAATGGTTCCACCATGCCACATAAACTCCTTTATAAAATTATAGCATTCAACCTACTTTTACTGTAAGGTTTTATTCAGTACATTCTCACACATTAATGTTACACATCAAAATGCCACATAGGTTATATCACATAATATAAAGGTTACGCATATTCTCACGTTATTTAGTGAATTATATGAATACTCACACATGTTAATGCCACAAAAATATCATGCTTCATATCAATAATTCAAACAATTAATAATAATTATTGCATCACGTTGCCACGCTTGGCACATTTCACAAGTTTAATAAACTTCATTATCAACCTTGTCGTATTCTGAATCATCATAAACTTTCTTCAACTTTTAAAAGTATTATCACATTTCCTGCCACATAACTCATGTGCAACTAAAATAAATCCTTTTCTTATTAAATCACTCTTTTAGAAATAAATCAAGAAATCAATTTATCGCATTACTACTATAACAACATATCACTTATTCTCAAAAAAAAAATTAATATTAATATCATTCGAAATTCTCGGGTATTACAATTTCATCAAACTATATTACCCTCATTATATAGTTCGACAATTCTAATTAAAGATTTGCTAGTGAGATTAAGGATCTCATTTCAAATGTATATAGCCTTGTGGTGACACAATAAACGATATATAAATAAATAGGTAGACAACTATTGTCAATTACATCACTATGTAACTCCTTGTATTTTGCCTCTTAGATTATTTTGAACAAGTGGTGACACATCCGAATCAAAATTATCCAAGTTAAGTCCATCGTAGCACTTCCATATATGTGAAGAGAAAAATACCGTCCTTATGGTGACACAACAAAACAGTAATGTTCAATTCCTTAATAAGCATCAAATGTGATAAAGCAACATCTTAAATATTTAATACTTGCCTTATGGTGACACAACGAACTCATATTAAACATTTAATACTCTATTACTTTACCATGCTAGAAGGCGACGTTCGATATTCCAAATATCTTTGAACGCTTAGGACTTAATATGATTTCTTTGAGGGGTTTATTATTATTAGTCTCATCTTGTTTAGCGCGCATGCACATATATATATAAAATACACGTCATATTATTTTACATGCGAAGCATGTTGGATAATATATAATATATATATAGTAAGCATGCACATATAGAATACTATATTCTACCCGGATTGATTATGGACTTTTATTCTAGTTTGGTTCACTAGAGCCACCAAGTGAACCAAAAGGTCAAACCTAGGGTGCAAGAATAAAATTTAAATATAACTATTACATTTAAACCCGGGCTCCATTAAAAACGGGTCTTCATGCGCTCCTTGCTCCTTTGTCTCCAATTCTTCAAAATTAATTTCTAACTAGTCCTATTACAAAAACTATTAACAATAAATAGAAACATTGATCAGCAGTCAAGGAGAAGTACATAAGAGGGAGATAAAATTTACATTTAGAAAAATTATAAAAGACGAGGTACGCAGACCCCATTTATAAAAACTCATACATTCAAGCATCCTCTAAAATAATTCCAATCACACATTGGTCAATAGTCCATATCAATCCCTATTTATTATCATACATATCTCTATATGTATCAATAAATAATATTCATCCCATGAATAATAAAATCATTCCATATATGCATTGATATCAATTAATGGACAAAAGTTTTGCTAATATTTAGTTTTGAAAAATAAACTCTTTCATTTTAATCAAAAACCAAATCCAAATTAAACTCCTTTAATTATAGCAATCTGAGATACTATTCCAGATAAAATAAACATCTTTATTTTAAACTTATATCAATTAAATAAACCATTTATTTTAATTGAATGAAAAATTATTTTTTCGGATTCTGCTGTCCGGCGCAGCTGCGCCCAGAATGAACTGGGAAACGACGCAGCTGCGCTGAACCCCAGAAACGACTTTCTAGGTTTGGGCGCAGCTGCGCTTCAATATGAACTGGAAACGGCGCAACTGCGCCGCGTAGCAGATTCAGAAAAAATAGATGTTGCCCAAAAATTTTGATTCAATCGCATACCATACACACATGGAATCATCAAAATCGATAATTAGCACAAGATTAGGCTCTGATACCACTGTTAGGTTTGTATATGACGCGAACATGCAATCAAATTACATAAATAAAGCGGAAGCGTGATAAAATCGGATTTTAAAATTTTATACAAACCATCACCATGATCAATCTATGTGCTCAATTAACGATATAAACGAAAGAGATAGAGATAAAAATTATACTCTCGTAGAACCGTGCTTCCTCGGGTACAAGTTCACCTCCAATTCCTTCGCGTTCTCCTTGAATTCCACCGACTAAATTCCTTTGCTTGATCAACGTTAGCCACCCAAGTGTTTGGCCTCTAGAGGTGATCCACCAAGGAAGAATAATTATTCAAGAAGTTGGGTATTGGCAAAACCCTAGTTTCTATCTCTATAGAAATTGCAAGTACTCTCCACAATCAAATGCAAGAGTGTGTAACCCTAATCTATGATAAGACTTCTCTTATTTATAGATGTAGGAATAACCCGTCCCTAAACTATTTAGGATTAGGGTTTCTATTATAATTAAACTCCTTTAATTAATTATACTCCTAATCCAATTAGGAATTCATGGGAGAGTACTTCTATTAATTAATTCTCAATCCCTATTAGGAATTAAATAATAGAAATAGTAATAATAATAATAAGACTCCTCTTATTAATTTATATTTAATATTTCCAAAATATTAAATAATAAATATTAAGCTATTTAATTTATTCTATCTCCATAGATTAAATTAAATACACTTAACTTATTATTACAATTATGTCATTTACTTCTTAAACAAATATTTTCCTTTTGCGGTGTGACTCTTTAGGTTCTCCATATTAAACCGGTTGTGAATAAATCAATTAGAATAATTCTAATATTATTTAAATAAATAAATTAAATTATATAATTCATTTAAATAAATAATATGTATTCTACAATAAGGGTAAGCCCCCTTAGCGATCAACGACTTTTCAGATAATATAGATTTCAACATTAATCACAAAAGAACCTTTCAGTGCATAGTTACCGTACAATTCAATCATTCTACCATACAATGTCCCAATTAAATATAAGACATGGATTTACTGTCAAGTCTTATTTTATTTAATTATATGTATTTCGATTCCCAAATGCACAACTCTAAATAATGTAAATTAGAAACTCCTTTCTAATTTCATTCTGTCTTGGCTAAGGACTACTGAGTTGTCATTTATCGAATCACATAGGACATTCACATCTTTTACTAGACGTGGTAGATTCTTTTTTGATCATTCACCTATCTCCATGCACAACTTATTATACCCAATCATACCCTTTGATATACCCTAAAGGTCTTAAGGGATATGTCAAAGCATAACTCATCATACATAAGATAATATGATGATCTCAAGTCCAAGGATCACTTGTACTACTATCACTAGAGGAATTCCTATTGACAGGCGAGTAAAACTCCATTAGGTATTCCTTAGCGAGTCACGTTCAGTGAACTTATTCTCCAATAAGCACCTACATACTTGCTTTAGTGTCTCCACAAAAATGATTATGAGATCAATCATCCTCTTCTTAAGAGCAAGCAACGTATGTACTAATCTATCCGGATTCACTATTCCCCTTTTTAGTAATCCAACGATTAGGAACGATTTTAGTTTGTGAGCTATCTAGAATTTAGATCTCATTAGCATGATCACCATCATGATTCTAAAAGCATTGCTCAAAACTATGGGTTTATCACATTTAATATAACAGCACTATGTAGATAATATAAAATGTCTTTTAAGAAAATCAATTCTTTTATTAATAAATGAATAAGATTACAAAGTACATGCTACATCATATCAAATATGATTGGTTTGTATGCATACTACTTTCATATACAGTTCGTATAACAACAATTAGATTGCTCAAAGTGAGGGAACTTGCACAATATATAAAGTTGTGTAAGTTTGGAACTTGCCTAGATTACTGCTACTATTTAACTCTAATTTCTTCTCTTCTAATAACCTATATTAGTCATAAGTTGTTCTTCTAATCAATCTTTGTTAAATTTCACATAATGATCTAAGTTGGTCTAATTCAACAACTTCCATAACTAAGACTCACAAATAGCATTAGCTCCAATAGTACTTTGGTTATTTAATCATCTTTCTTTAGTACACAGAACATAGTCCATGATAACCATGGTTCTTTTAATAAAGCAGATTTATCCACTTTTATCAGTAAGCATCCAGTTTATAGCAGTTACTAAGTTCCTCTATAAATTACTCCTTCAATTCTTGACCTTTTTTTATTACTTGGAATACCCAGATTCATTATTGACATATATGTATTTGTTTTAGGAAGGAATGGGAAGTGATTTAACAAGTATGGAGTAAGAGGTTCAATTTCTGGTCATTCTGTAAAAGTGTTCTATGTTTTGGTAATCACCTTACGATTTGGTGAAGGCACTCTACGATCAATGCATTCACTCTACGATCACCTAGGGGTACTCTATGATTATGTGGTCTTGTACTCTACAATCGCTGAATAAAGTTCTACAATCGTAGGGTTGAAGCTTTACGATCATCACTCTACGATTAGTGAATAAGGCTTTATGATCGTAGTGAAGTCACTCTACGATCAGTCTATCTCACACTCTATGATTGGTTCAGTCACTCTACGATTGTCTTATCCAGTCACTCTACGACTAGTTCAGTTCACTCTACAACTCATTTGAGCTTAGGAAAATTTTAAGATTTTTAGGAAAAGAAACATTCTTTGACTTGTTTTTCAGAGATCATGCCTCAGTAGTTGGAATGATTTAAGAATATAGAGTTAGGTCTGGTTTGAAGTATTAGACTACTGGTTTAAGGAGTTAAATCTGTAAATGAGATTACAACAGTTTCTGACAATTTAAATCAACTTTGGTTTATCATGCTATGCTCATGAAGTCTGATTATAGCTCATGTTATTCAGTGTTCAAGGGCTAGAACTTAACTCATTGGTTAGGTTCCTGACAACAACTTAGGTTTGTGGGTTAACAGACATTCTAGTCTATTTTGGTAGAGAAAAGTCATTACACATGACAAAGTTAATACTTTCCATTTGTTGTACTAGGGTTAGTTCATAAATTCCACATTCAACACTTATAGTACATCAACCATGAACACAGAGCAATGTGTTTGTCTAAAGCTTCTGTCTTGTTTTAAGACTTTCTTAGTAAAGTGTTTTATATCATTCTTTTTATCTTTGCATTAAGTTATTACACATTTTAACACATACAACATATAGTCTCCATCATAACCACCTTATAACTTTGGAATCCATCATGATTCCCACACAAAATCCTCCCACAACCAAGCATGTATAACTATGCTACTGAACTGAATAAAACAAAGGATAACATTCTAAGGTTAAAGGATTATACCTTCTTGAAGCTCTTTTCCTATTAGCAAGGAACTTAAGTAAGTTATTCACTGTCTTCTCCCTTCTTAGACTCCTCTTATCTTACCGAAATGCAAGAGTTTCCCTTAGTATTTTCTTTTTATCTCTCAAACTCACTATTTATCTCTATATCAAAACTTAGCAATTGTAACAGACTTTGCAAAGTGAATCGGGAGCTCCTATTTATAAAAGAATTCTTATACGTATTTGATCCATATACTGGTCTCCATACAGGTATTAGTCTAGCACATTTTAATATTACCTGTTGGTTAAGAGAGATTTGGTAAAAAGCTTTTACCAAACAACTTTTAAGCCATACTCCCACTAGTCATTTTACTTGACCTGATATTAAGCAACATAGGGAATAGGTCATTGGCCTAATTCAAAGGGAGTACTATTGATAAGTGCATAATATTTGATAATTTTAATTCCTTTATGTTTAGTTTTATTACATGTTTTATGTGTATATAAGTTTAATAAGTTGTTTATTGATTTCAGGAGGAATTGGAGCGAAAAAGAAAAAAAGAGAAAAAATGGATCAAAATGGGCGCGCAAGGAGAAAAAGAGAAAACGGACAGAACTTGTGGGTCGCAGCACTCGCTAGGTAGGTCGCGGAGCAGGGATCTTGGGCCGCGGCACGCAAGGTTTTTCGCGAGCGCGTGGCCAGTTGGCGATTTTTTCCCAACTTTGTATTTTTGAGGAATTTGACTCCAATTTAGATTATTATTTTCTTAAGGTTTTAGGACTTTGTTCTAGGGGTATAAATATATGTTCTTAGTCATGTTTTAAAGGTCTTGGATGCTCATAATTATAAACCCTAGTTTTGGTGCAAGATTGAAGGCATGTCGGGCTAAATTCTCTATTTCAGTTCTAAGGGATGTTGAACCTTCTTTATAATTAATGGTTTGATCAAGTTTACTTTATTTATTTCTTCTTGCATGAGATTTATTCTGATAATCTGTTTTAATTGATTGCATGCTATTTTATCTGATTGTGTTGCTTGGAATAACCTAATTCTCTAATTCTTAATGTTGTTGTTATATTAAATCTAGACTAATAGTTCTAGGTTGTATGATAGTTAGGGTCTCTTGGGGCGATTGTCACATTAGATATAAAACTTAAGGAGAATTTCAGATAATTAGCGATTGCGGTTATCTAGGGTTATTAATTTTATTGAAGAATAAATATTGTATAATTTAATTATTCCAAATATTGTAAAAAAGTGATACTGAAGTGAAGAACTGAAGTCTTTTATTCATTATTTATTCTTATCAATTTGCTTTTATTAGTTTAGTTAATCAACTCAAAACCCCCATCTTCATTAGAAACACTAAGATAAATATAGAACAATTCACTCTTTGTGGGATCGATCCTTGCTTATTGCTATACTCATTCTTGTATTAGTAGCATAGAAGTAAGGTATTAATTTTGGAGTGTTAATGATAGCTCCCAAAATTTTGGCGTTGTTGCTGTGACGCCCCCAAATTCGAGTCCCTTGAACCGCAGATTCGGTGCTCACGGTACAACATACACATCTCATCTAACTACCCATTCATGCATGAATTATATGATTCATTACATTACCTTAATAAAAACATACATTCAAACATAATTATATCATCGTCATCCCAGGTTAACTAACCTTAACATTACATGTCTATTAATATAAAAAACTTAAGTAAAATTATAATATAATAATCATTAAATAACTTGATACTACTCAGTCGCCTTCGCTTTGCCTTTGTCGTTATTAGAACGTCTGCTACCTCAGCTTTAGCTGAAATATTTTGTTTAAGCAAGGGTGAGCAACGAGTTTGCTCAGCAAGTTAAGAGTACAATAAAGGATATATATCATGAACAGAGGAGTTTAACTTTTATAGAACTTCACCAATAATCAAAAGATTTCAAAGTAACTGAATAATAAATCATTTTTAATAACAAGAATTTTCTTGAATTCCATACTGAATAACATATCAAGGATGAAAGAGTAAAAATTCTTTCAAAGGTTGAATAATATTCAATTGATTAAGAAGAATTATCAATACTACAACAATATTCAACAAAGTGGGATATTCCCAGATTTTATGCTGAGTGATCACAATGGATCGTGAACTGCTAGAGGAATCATCAGTTATTATTATTATTGATTACCTCAAGAGTAAATGTTAGCTATAAAAACTAATATGTACTCTTCTGCAAGGACGTAAGGTGATCAGCCTTATTGTACCAGAGATTATGCATAATTCCCAAACATAGCGCGCGGTCGGGTTACCGACAATAACATTTCCCTTGATTTATTTTTCAAGGTTGTTCATCTGAGTCTTACATCATGAGTCCGTACCACATCAATATGGTTTGGATTGCTTTCAAAGAAATACTTTGAGTTCAACATTTTATATCAATTTTGATCTAGCCGAATCAAATGGCATATATCTTTAACAACGAATTAGTTCCAATAATAGAACGTTTCATGCGATATCAATTTAACATTAGTCTAGCCGAAACAACTAGCTAAGACATGGCTCATAAACAGTTATTTGGTCCAGCTGATACAACTAGCTGAGACATGGCTCATAAACAGTTATTTGGTCCAGCTTATACAACTAGCTGAGACATGGCTCATAAACAATTTATGAATAAAGAATTCTAATTATTTCTCAGTTCAAATAATAGAACAAGAAATCAATTGCACAAAGTGCGAATATCAATAATCATAGATGTGGAATAATTGTCAATAATTAATCCACAAGCATTCTTGAAATATAATAACTCGAGTTTGAGTTAAGGAACTTGCCTTGATCGTTGACTACTGCTACACAATTTAATTTAACTTCTTTCGTAAGACCTATCAGTCATAAGATTGATTTTCCAATCAGCCAATCATATTATACCTTATAATATCACTTCTAATATTTAAGCACATAATCAAATATTAGATAGCACCTTAATACCATATGCATTCATAATTTTAAAACTAGCATACATCGAGTCAGTGTTCAATAAAGTATGCTGAGTGGTTTCCCACAAACAACCAACAAACTAGTTTCTGTCTCGTCTACACTGTTTTCACAGTGAGTTAAATCGGTTAGTAGTTCGTATATACCTCTCCTCCCTGAAGGAATTGTTTAGCCCAGATACTATACATCAACTATTAAAGAGTACGACTGTACCACTACTTTATCATATACCTTATGAATTAACACTAAGTCTTTTATTATGATCCCATATGTTAAATACCTATTCCAGCAAACTGGATTCCAAATCCAACAAACTAGATGGCTATCCAACAACCTGGATTCCAATCTAGCAAACTGGATTCCAACCTGGATTACAATCCAGCACACTAGATTCAAACTAGATTACAATCCAGCAACCTGGATTCATACTGACCTCTAATCCAGCAACCTGAATTCATACTAACCTCTAATTCAGCCTATAATCCAGCAACCTAGATTTATACTATTCAATTTATCAAATTGTTTTCCAATTCAGCAACCTGGATTCACACTATTCAATTCATCGTACTATTCAATATGAGCTATTGAATGTCTAACTCAATATCTTAACTCCTCTTTTGAACTCTCATGTAATATTATTAATTATTTATCCTTATTTATTATTTAATATGAATTAAATAATAAATACTTAATTCATAACTTTTTATGTTAATTAAGTAACATGTGAGTAAGTCATTATCATTATTAATTACTTAATCTTACTTAAATAATAAATACTTAATTTATTAACTTTAATATTCTTTAATCATTATTTAACATTAATTAAATAATAATTAATTAATTCTTTATCCCTATTTATTATTTAGTCATACTAAATAACAAACAGTTAGATTAGTAATACTAACTCTATTTAATTATTACCCAATGTTAATTAAATAATAATTAAATAGTTAATTACACTTAAACAATATTTAATTAGTGTAATTATTAATTAGTAACATAAAAATTTTATTAGTTAGTAATCTCAAATGATTTAAAAGGAATTAAACCATTAATCACTCTAATAATTACTTAATTACACATAAAAATTCTAAATTAAATATTATAATATTCTTTCACATTTTAGAAATATTTTGGGCCGGAACTAGTCGTCGGAACCGGCCGAAAGAGGCCTGAACCGTCGTCAGAAACCTCCCGTGAACCGGACCGGTTCACTTTAATCAATTCATGCAGGCTGCCCCTTGATTTTCAGCCTTAGGGTCCTTCACGGAAACACGAATAAAATAAAATTTACAACTTGGATTAGGGTCTAGTCAGTACCGTTGGATTCGTATCTTTCTGAACTACAATTTTCCATCATCAAACACCAAATTTGGATATGTTTTGGTCACTGAAACTTGTCCGGAAGTGGACTGTTCCGATAGCGTACCAACAGTTAGCACGTTTTGGTAAAAATTACATAACTCTCTCATTTTAAGTTCTTTTTAAACGATTCCAACTAGGTTCTCTTCCTAACTTACCTCTTAATACTCATAAAAAAGAAAATCACTAATATCATGTATAGATTTCAAAATACACAATTTATTCGAACAAGTTATGGTTTGTTCGTCGGAAAAAAATGTTTTTAACCTTTTAGCTTAACTTTTCTACATAAACCCATATCATTTCATACAAAAACCACATATCATCTAACATAAATATATTTAGCATGATTCTAAATATTTAAAACATAAACCTCAAATTTCTAACATAAGATTACACCCATAACCCAAAATTAGGGTTTTTAGGTTAGTTTTATACCTTCTTAGCTTGGTGGCTTGCTTTCTTCTCCTGCCAAAGTAAGTAATGAAGCAAGATGGCATCAAGGACCTTCTCCTCTTCCTCCTTAAAGTGGCGGCACCCTCTCTCCTCTTTTGTAAAATTTTTGCTCTCAAGCTCTCTAGTTTCTCTCTTTATTCTTCTCTCTCTCTAAGCTACCAAGAAAGAAGATGAATAAGTCCACTTTGCTTTACAAACTAATTACTTACAAAATCTATAGATACATGTATTGTATCTATCCCTTTTTCCATCATTTGCAAGTACAAAACTTTTGACAACTTGGTGATAGCTTATCATAATTAATTGTACTTCTTTGTTAATCTTTCCAAGCAAGCTAAGCAAAATCAACAATTCACCCCATGTGGGCCACTCCAATTCGGCAGCCCCCTCTCCTTTATGTCCAATTTTTGATTTTTTTTAATTGCTTTAATGAAATAAACAAGTTGCTAAAAACTTTTTCCAAGTGGGCTAACAATTGGGGTTTGCTTTAAATACATTTGGGCTCACTTTTAATTAATTTGGGCTACTAGTTGCCAAGGTTATTAATTCATGTTTAGTTACTAATTTAATTAGATATTGGGCTAATTTAGTTGCTCCACACCTTAATTATCCAAGTCCACAATTAAATAAATTAGTGGCTTGGTTAGTTAATCCAATAGGCTAGTCCACTAGTATTTATTTACTACTTGGACTATAAAAATTAATTATTCATATAGCACATACTTTTCATTAATTAATGTACAAAATTTATTTACTTACTATATTCATTTTAATTGAATACTTAATTAGTTACTATCTTATCCATTTCCTTGTTATTAAAACTCTTAGGTTAGTCCACTAATTTAAATAACTATTAGTGGGCCCTACTTTAACTAACAATTAGTCACATAAATTTTTCCACATAAGTCATAACATATTTATCATCATGGATAAACAATTATTATATTTATTTATCCACATATCCATTCAATGTAAGTCACAAAGTGTTCATTACACTAACAAATAATTTAATATACTTATTTCCTTTAATAAGTTATTACACAATCATATAATGACTTTGTATTAGTAATACTAATTAATCATTTAAAGATTATAAATCTTTCATTTACCATTCAAGGTTAACATTCAAATTATGTTAATTCTCAATATAACTTATCTTGTTTTTCCTTAATCAAATTGATTAAGTATTCATCTTAGTTAACTTAAAATAAAATAAATTAACTATCTTGCTTAATTCACATATTCACTTATATGCTCCAAGTAAAAAAAATTATTTGTAAAATTTTACATATATAATCATATAAAATTTTCGGTCCTTACAGTTGCTGAGGAGTGTTATTTGTTTTTATTTATTCTTTGTTTTCATTTATTTATTCTTTATTTTATTTTATTTTTATTTTTAGTTTAAGACTCGATTCTCTCACTCTATTGAATTGAAATTTGATCCAGAGATAAAGCACCGTTGCAGATCCAGATGAAGAAGAGATGGTTGCTCCAAACAACAACACGACTTTGAAAAACTTAGCTACTCCTAATCTTGATCAATCATCATTGTGTATTGAATATTCCACTTTAGATGCTTCTTTTGAATTGTAATCAGGATTAATACACCTTTTGCCTACTTTTCGTGGTCTTACAGGTGAAGATCCATACAAGCATCTAAAGGAGTTTTATGTGGTATATTCCACCATGAAGCCACAAGGAGTAGCAGAGGAACAAATCAAGTTTAGAGTTTTTCCATTCTCATTAGCAGATTTGGCAAAGGACTAGTTATACTATCTTCCTTCGGGATCAATTTGATCATGAAATGATATGTAAAGGCTGTTCTTAGAGAAGTAATTTCCTGCTTCGAGAGTGGCTAACATAAGGAAGGAGATATGTGCAATTAGGTAGTTCAGTGGGGAGACTCTCTACGAGTACTAGGAAAGATTTAAGAAGTTGTGTTCCAGTTGTCCACCTCACCAAATAGATGATCAGCACTTGATTCAATATTTCTATGAGGGACTGTTGCCAATGGATAGGAGCATGATTGATGCAGCAAGTGGAGGAGCACTAGTTGATAAAACACCTGAGGCTGCAAGGAACTTAATTGCTAACATGGCAGCTAACTCACAGCAGTATGGAACAAGGATAGAGCATGCACCAAAAAGGGTAAATGAGGTAGGCGCATGTAATCTTGAGCGACAGATTTCGGATTTAACTGCTATGGTTCGACAAATGGTTGAAGGGAACATGTAAGTAGCACGGGTGTGTGGAATTTGTTTAATGTCAGGGCATACTACTGATGTTTGTCCAATATGGCAAAAGGATGAAATGGTTCAACAAGTCAATGATGTAGGGACATTCCTAGGACAACATCAGCAGCAATATGATCCTTATTCCGACACTTATGATTCAGGATGGGGAGATCAACCCAACTTGAGTTATGGAGGTTTTCAGCCGGCTCAACAACAGTACCAACTTGAACAAGCAGTTCTTTCTAGTTCTAGACTATCTCTTGAGGATATGTTTAAATCCTTCATGACCCAAATACAATAGTTCCAGCAAGAGACAAAGACTTCCATACACCAGTTGGAGACTTGAGTTAGTTAGCTTGCTATAACAGTTGGTAGATTGGAATCTCAAGGCTCAGGGCAGTCACTTCCTCAATTTGTTGCTAATCCAAGAGAGAATGTATGTGCGGTTACCTTGAGGAGTGTTGAGGAGTTATGGCAGTAAGAAACATCAGTGCTTTCATTGCAAAACAAGGCAAACAATGGTTACAAGTAAGAAGAGTTAGAGCTTACTTCAGAAACATGCAGTAGTGCTATGTGTGCCAATGTAATGTCTGAAGCTAACATTGACTTTGATAAGAAGGAGCAAGAGACAACAAAAACATTGAATGATAAACACCATGGAACCTTAACCATGGAATTGGCTGATGTAAATGTCCAGTTCGGCATATATGATTTTGTTTTTGCTATTAATGTTATTGACTCCATGGTACAGGAATCTTTTGATCAAATACAAATACAACAGAAATATTTTGAGGAATGTAGTTTCCAATGACTGGGAAATGGAGGAAGATGCAGGAATGGAGCATAATCAACATTTGAAGGATGCTCCTAATTTAAAATTGAAACCATTACCGGTCTACTTGAAGTACACAAGTCCAATTACATAGAATGAGAAGATTGAGGTCAAGCTAATGACAATAAACAAGGGCAGCTGCTTGGGAGGCAACCCAAGATCTCAGATTTGCTTTTTTATCCCTTTTACTTTTACTTTGTACATTTTAGTTGCATTTTATTTAGATACTTCATCTTTGCATGACTTACATTAGGGACAATATAAGGTTTGAGTGTGGGGGAGAGGTTTCGGTTAGTCTAGGGTAGATTTTGCTCTAAGTTTGATAATCTGAGTTGTTTTGTGGAAAAATTGAAAAAAATTGAGAATTCCTTGCTCTAAAATTTTTTGCCTCTATGATTGTATTTGGCTAAGTTTTTAAAGGTTTTTGAAGGTTTTTGGTTGAAGAATGTAAATTGATATTAATTTGATAGAATCTGTTTGCTGTCGAATTAGTTGATGAATGATGATAGCTAAGTTATGATCCATAGTAACTGATTTGGATTGAATTTATGTTACATGAGTTTTTAAATATGAGATATATGCTTATTTGGCTGAGTTATCTATTGAGTTGTCTATGTGCACTGATTTCATGATATTAGAACTGTATATCTGCTTGTTTTGTTTACAGGACCATGTGAAAGAGAAAAAAAATAAATTTTGAGAAAATGAAAGAAAAAAGATGTGTAAAAGAAAATCATGTGGTAGGTTGAGATGGAGCGTAAAACACACTCACCCATAAACACATGCAACGAGAAGGAGTGTAAAACGCACTCGTTGGTGAGAAGATAAGTTAGATGGAGCACAAAATGCACTCACTTGGAAGGAAAATGATAAGAAAGATGAAATGGAGTATAAAATGCATTCACCTGAAAAAAATGGAAGTTCATGGTTCTGGTGAAAAAAAAATGAATAGCAGAAAAAAAAAATATGTTCTGAGTTTTGAGTCAGTGTGCACAGCTGTTGTTCCATAATAACTGGGTTGAGTATGTGTGTAGATCATAGGAAAGATACCTATGTGGATACAGTTTGAATTAGAGATGTTCGGTGGGGAATGACGAGGTTGTTGCGAATTGATTGATTAAGTATTGGGCAGATTTCTGTTGATTAATATTGATATTCATGGTTGGTAATTGAATTGAAACCTTTTAAAAGTTGGTTAAATGAATTTTAGATGAAGTTAATATTACATTTGTTTTAGTTTACACGAGGACGTGTACAGGCTAAGTGTGGGGTAATTTGATAAGTGCATAATATTCGATAATTTTGATTCCTTTATGTTTAGTTTTATTACATGTTTTATGTGTATATAAGTTTAACAAGGTGTTACTGATTTCAGGAGGAATTGGAGCTAAAAAGAGAAAAAGAGGAAAAAGGGATCAAAATGGGCGCAAGGAGAAAAAGAGAAAACGTACAGAACTTGTGGGCCGCGGCGCTAGCTAGGTGGGCCGCGGCGCTGGGATCTTGGGCCGCGACGCTCAAAGGCTGAGCCACGGCGCGTGTTGTCCGATTTATATAACGACAAATACGCACAAGTATATGCGATCAACAAGTAATAAAGAATAAGTAGAGTATCAATCCCATGAGGAATTATTACTAATATTTTCCAAGTACTAACCTTTCATCATTTCAATCTTATCTAAACTAATGATTTTTGTCTTTTTAGTGATTGGGATTAACTAAGATAACAATAATCAAGGAAATACAGATAACTTTTAAGATAATTAAAATCTAATATTAACAAGTCTAAGATCACAATTTCCCCCAACACTTCATTTGAATCTCCTGACTCTCCCTTTTGAACCAATTAATCACAATAATTGCCAACCGAGAATTTCACCATATTTATAAGCCTCATTCAATGGTCAAATAAAAATCACTCTTTGTGGCATATAGGTGTGTCCCTATCCTATATGTTAACAAGCCATTAATTCAAAGAATACTTAACAAGACACACGTCCCTATAATCTTAGTTAATCACTCAACAAACAAATGAACTTTCACAAGAAGTGTCATTAAGATTATAATCTCATAATGGTTACACGCGGCATTTAGGTGTGTCCCTATCCTAAATACTAGCAAGTAATCAATTCTTGAACATAATATATAAGACACACATCACTATAATCTTATTATCCACCCCAAGAATCTCTAACTTTCGCATGATATCATAACAAGGTCTTAACACTATAATCCACTCACAATTTCATATAGGTTACCAAGGTAATTACTAGCTAGGTAATTAATATATGAAGCAAAAATTTTGACAATCAATTCACAAATGATTAACTAATATCAAAGAGAGAGCATTCAATTCAAACTAGGAGTTGGGTTCCATTGAAATCTTAGAATAAAAGTTCTAGCTCATAGTAGCTAACCAAAACATCAAATTTGATCTATACATCATCATGTTGGAATTACAAAATAAGAATTAAAGACTAGAGATAGAATGATAAAACCCCTTATGAAGATATTCAAATGTTGCTTGATGGGCGATTCATGCTCTCTAGCTTTTCCTCTTGATTTAGCAATCCCTTCTTCAATTGCTCCTTAGCTTTTGCTGGAAATTCCTTGTATTGCAACACTTTTGCTCTTCTATTTGATGTATATGGCAGCCTCCCTAAGTCTAGATCTGATCTTAGGTGTGTAAGAATGTTGAAATGAAGTCCCAAAGTGATTATTTATAGCCTAAAGTAAGAAACCCTAGCCAAACATCGGATTTGGACCCAAAATGAGCTGGAATCGCACAATCTGACAGCATAGATCGGACTCAGCATAGCCCTGGCGCGCCCACACGGTTCCTGGCGTGCCCATGCTGATGCCCCTATATGGTCGCGCGCCCGCGCGCGCTGGCTGCCGCACATCTGCCCCTCGCCTGCTCACCCGCTTTGATGCAGCATGTACCGCCCAAATGCAGTTGCGCGCCTACCTTATGCGCAGCTGCGCATGCCTGGTTGCCGCAATTCCGCGCCTAATTTGCTGCACATCCGCTCGTCCAACAACAGCACACCAGCGCGCGCACTGCGGGCAAAAAATGGCGCACCCGCGCCCCCAATGGTCCTGGTACTGTGCCAGCAGCTGCTCGTGGCTTGGTCAACGCCGCACGTCGTGCACACCCAAAGTCCAAATGTCATCAAATTCAATATCGAGCGTCGCCAAGCGCTAATTTCCAAAATAATACAAATCAAGCGCGGATATCCATACACGGGCACTTTGACATTACAAAACAACGATCCGAACGGCTTTTATTTCAATTCCTACAAAATACAAAAAAAAATACATAAAAACAATATAAAACATATAAAAGCAATAAAAATCACATTATATTAAAACAAGATAAAAATACATAAAAATCACATAAAATACCTAAAGACTTACAAATTATCAAGGTCAAAAGTACCTGAATTGTGTGTATGAAACACACTCACAAATACCCCCAAACTTAAATCTTTGTTTGTCCTCAAGCAAAACAAACCCAAACTAAAACAATTAAACACTTCTAATAAAACCTAACTTGAGCAATGAGGTAATAAGCTTGAACAATGGCCTCAAAGATGCCAAAGCATGATAACTCTAGAAAAATTTCAAAATATCGCAAGTCCAAAATTTCAGTTAGCTAGTCATATCTTGCATTAGATCCCTTCCATGTGTGTGTGAGTACCCAATTGCACTAAATCAATTATAGCTCGAATGAACTTATGCAACCACATTACCTAATGAAAGAAATCAAAATAAACTTCAAAGACTACATACTTAACACATCACTCACTGATGAGTGGGTTTTATACCTATGAATCAGGTATTGTTAGACTTAATTATTGTGGTCTTTAAGTGTTTTTAGTATTATTTTATTTGTTTTTGTGTTTATTTATTGTAGGTTGGAGCTGGAGGGGCAAAAGGGTAAATTTGGAGCTTAAAATACACTTGGTGGCATTTTTGTAAATTCCTGGACAAGGGCTAGCGCCAGAAGCGCTTGAACTAGTACTGAGCTAGCGCCAGAGGCGCTAGTTCACGATTTTGGGTGCCAAGGTTCAGCTGGAAAGGAAAAGAAGAAGCCAATTCGAAAGAGGATTCTAGTCAATATTGATCAGATAGTGAGAAAGAAACCCTAAGAAGGAACTTGGAGACTATTATTATAATGAATCTATTTTTACTTTAGAGAGAACAGAGAGATATTCTGTGGATTACTTTTGTTCAAGCACTGGATTTTGATGTGGGTTTAAGCTTACTTTGGAATTTATTCACAATTGGGTTTGATCAATCTACTTCTTCTTTATTCAATTGATTGTTTATTTTTCATGTGTAGATTTGATCCCATAATGGCTTTTGGTTCAGACATGAACTAATCTCCATTATGGGATTCTAACGGATTTTAATATGTAGTCTAATTATAAGCTTGATTGTTAGATTGTTTTGCATATCATAAGGAACTTTTATCATGATTGTTTTGCATGTATGAATGCTTGATCACCATTCGATTTCAGTACTTGTATGGAATTGAAAAATAACATATAAGTATGGATTATAATCATGATAGCTTGCGAATATGAGGCTTAATTGGATAGCTTAATATTTTATGAATCAGATAGAAATATACTGTTTCACCGTAAGAGTCAAAATAAGGGCTTGTGCTTAGAATCAATATAATTGCAATTTCACATAGAAATATAGTGATTTTGGTTATAGTGGTGATTACATGGTGTCTATTGAGTATGGGTATCATGTAAGTAGGTCATAATGCATTGACAAATGGTTATGTCTATTTTAGTGTCCTTGGCTACTTTTCTGTGATATGTGAACTTACTAGTATGATAGTGGTAATTAGATGAACTATTAAATGAAGTTAGGATCCCATTAATTCCAGGCTTGATATATTTCGTTAGTATTTGCATAGTTAGTTATTAATTGATATAGAAATAATTTTGTCACCAAAAGTAAGTCAATAGTTTAAGCAAATAAGTATAGTGATAGAACTGATGCATAGTGATTTAATTTAATCCTGTCTCTGTGGGACGATACTCTACTTCCTCTGTATTACTTGTTGACCGTGTATACTTGCACGAGTTAGAGCTCTTTTATTAAAGACTTAAAAAGAGGCAACAGTCACCGCAAATGTATACTAATCATAATTTCCAAAAATTTGAGATCAAATGACTCTAGGTAAGTGCATTTTATGCTCCATCTTATCTTAAGTCCGCTCTTATGGGCGAATGCATTTTACGCTCCATCTCAACCCATCGTAAGATTTGCGATATATAACCTTTTTTTGTTGCCTTCATTTTATAGGAGAGTGCGTTTTACACTCCATCTCCCCTAAGCATATTTTTATGAGTGAGTGCGTTTTACGCTCCATCTCAACTGACCACATCACCAGCTAATCAAACCTATCAAATTTGGAGACCTTGCTTCGAGTGATGTATAAATGAATTTTAGAGCTTCTCCCACAAGCATTCGGTCATATAAGACATCCAATGCATACAACTAGTTCATTATGTATGGGTAGGTGCATTAAAAGTGGAAGGACTCACAAGCAAAGCAATAACCAACAATACAATAAGCACAAGGACTAAGCAACATTTATCCGTTTTTCATAAGTTAGAATTTATTCAATCAAGTTATTATCATTGACCATGGATTATAGTTCAAATCAAATTAAAACAATGCTCAAGAGACACATCCTAAAAATAAATAATATAAAAAAATTGAATAAAAAAACACACTTAAAACACACAAATACTAAATTAGAAATACACAATTATCAGATACTACCCCCAAACTTAAAATTGACATTGTCCTCAATGTCTGAAATCGAAAAATTAAAATAGAAGACTTCTTTGAAAACGTGTCAAGCGTCATTAATATCATCTTTCAAGTCCTCTAAGTTGGGAGTGCATACCATATTGCTTGATACTCGGTACCTGAAAGCAATTGATTAAAGAAATTAAAATGCAGTTAAATAAACCAAAATGCAATCAAACAAAAATAAAAGCAAAACAATAAACTTGGGTTGCCTCCCTAGAAGCGCTTGGTTTATAGTCGTCAGTCCGACTTCACCATCTACTATCCAATTCCCCTTCAAAATTTGAGGAACCCACCATCCATTGATAGCCATGTAACATTTGAGGGTTTCTCTTTAGTAGGAGCCATAGTGTCAAGTTCACCTAGCTTGTAACTTTTAGATAAAATATCATTTATGAACTTCAAATAGCTAGGTGTTTGCTCTATTATGTCTGTGAACAGATTATTGAATTGAGGTTCCGCACACACAATAGAACCTTCAGCTTTCTTCTCTTGGACCCCTTTTTCGTCCCACCATGGCACAAAATTTATACTAGCTCTAATGTCACATAGAGCTTCACCTATGACATAACTACCAATTGGGTATGGGATTGCAAAACTGCCCAAATCCTTGAGCTTTAGTGGAGAAAGCTCATGAGGCACTATCAAAGTTAGCTCATCTGCATTGGAACTCAAGGCTGGATCTTCCCCCAACCTTCTTTTCCTGCTCCCCACTTGTCTCCCCAATTCAAAATCATCGTCAATTAGCACATTCGGTTGTAGCTTTGGCGTGGGCAATCCATCAGTCTCGAGAACCACGTCACTTGACAATTCACCATGATGGCAACTGCTACTGGCATTGACGATATGTTTTATGTGGTTCTCAATATTCTGAAACGACATCTCCTGACTTTTCAAATGCTCCTCACTCAAAGCTATGCATTTGGAAAGAAGTTCCTCCATGTTCGACAACCTTTCCTCTTCATGTAGAAGAGTAAGATCCTTAAAGTCTGGAGTGTATGATTGGCTTGGAGCAAAGGTTTGGACTTGATTATTCAAGCTCCAAGAATAATCCAGATGATTTTTCCAACTATGATGATAATCGTTGGAATAGTCATAACTGTTGGGGTAATCTCCGAAGGTGCCACCATACCATGTCGACTCGAAATTGATGGTGTATTGCTGACTCGGGTGGTTTTCAGCACAATAATCACAAATCACCGCTTCAGTTTAAAAAGATTGTGCTTCTAACGCCTCAAGAATCCTCAAAACTGACTCTATTTGTGGTGATAACTCCTCGAGTCCACACCTCCTTATCGCTCTTGGCTGAGTCATGCACCTGTAAGGCCATTGATCATTAAAGTTAGCCATGGTGTACCTTGTAAAGAAGAAAGCATTAAAACAAAAAAATAAAAAATGTTAAAACAAACTAAAAACAAATTTATATACAAGTTTAAATTAAGACCAATTTGATTATAATTAATATTGAAAAAACACTAGAAAAATAATTCCCCGGCAACGGTGCCAAAAACTTGTTGTCTGATTTATATAATGACAAATGCACGCAAGTATACGCGATCAACAAGTAATAAATAGTAAGTAGAGTATCGATCCCACGAGGAATTATTACTAATATTTTCCAAGTACTAACCTTTCATCATTTCAATCTTATCTAAACTAATGATTTTTGTCTTTTTGGTGATTGGGATTAACTAAGATAACAATAATTAGGGAAATACGGAAAGCTTTTAAGATAATTAAAATATAATATTAACAAGTCTAAGATCACAATTTCCCCCAACACTTCATTTGAATCTCCTAACTCTCTCTTTTGAACCAATTAATCACAAGAATTGCCAACCGAGAATTTCACCATATTTATAAGCCTCGTCTGATGGTCAAATAAAAATCACTTTTTGTGGCATATAGGTGTGTCCCTATCCTATATGCTAAGAAACCATTCAATTCAAAGAATAATTAACAAGACACACGTCATTATAATCTTAGTTAATCACTCAACAAACAAATGAACTTTCACAAGAAGTGTCATTTATAATCTCATAATGGTTACACGCGGCATTTAGGTGTGTCCCTATCCTAAATACTAGCAAGTAATCAATTCTTGAAGACAATATATAAGACACACGTCACTATAATCTTATTATCCACCCCCAAGAATCTCTAACTTTCGCATGATATCATAACAAGGTTTTAACACTATAATCCACTCACAATTTCATATAAGTTACCAAGGTAATTATTAGCTAGGTAATTAATATATGAAGCACACATCATGACAATCAATTCACAAATGATTAACTAATATCAAAGAGAGAGCATTCAATTCAAACTAGGAGTTGGGTTCCATTAAAATCTTAGAAGAACAGTTCTAGCAAATGGTAGCTAACCAAAACATCAAATTTGATTTATACATCATCATGTTGGAATTACAAAATAAGAATTAAAGACTAGAGATTGAATGATAAAACCCCTTATGAAGATATTCAAATGTTGCTTGATGGGTGATTCATGCTCTCTAGCTTTTCCTCTTGAATTAGCAATCCCTTCTTCAATTGCTCCTTAGCTTTTACTGGAAATTCCTTGTATTGCAGCACTTTTCCTCTTCTATTTGATGTATATGGCAACCCCCCTAAGTCTAGATCTGATCTTAGGTGTGTAAGAATGCTGAAATGAAGTCCCAGAGTGATTATTTATAGTCTAAAGCAAGAAACCCTAGCCAAACATCGGATTTGGACCCAAAAATGAGCTGGAATCGCACAATTTGATAGCACATATCGCACTCAGCATAGCCCTGGCGCGCCCGCGCGGTGCTTGGCGTGCTTGCAAATATGGCGCGCCCGCGCGCGCTGCCTGCCGCACATTTGCCCCTCGCCTGCTCACCCGCTCTCCTGCTCTAATGTTGCCCATACCGCCCAAACGCAACTGCGCGCCTACCTTATGCGCAGCTGCGCATGCCTAGTTGCCGCAATTCCGCACCCAATTTGCCGCACATCCGCTCGTCCAATAGCCGCACATCAGCGCGCGCGCTGCGCGTAAAAATGGCGCACCCACGCCCCCCATGGTCCTGGTGTTGTGCCAGTAGCTGCTCGTGGCTTGGTCGACGCCGCACGTCGTGCACGTTTTGACACGCCGTGCACACCCAAAGTCCAAATGTCATCAAATTCAATATCGAGCGTCGTCAAGCGCTAATTTCCAAAATAATACAAATCAAGCGCAGATATCCATACACGGGCACTTTGACATTACAAAATAACGATCCGAACGGCTTTTATTTCAATTCCTACAAAATACAAAAAAATACATAAAAACAATATAAAACAGAAAAAAGCAATAAAAATCACATTATATTAAAACAAGATAAAAATACATAAAAACCACATGAAATACCTAAAGACTTACAAATTATCAAGGTCAAAAGTACCTGAATTGTGTGTATAAAACATACTCATCAGCGCGCAACGTTTTTCGCGGGCGCGTGGCCAGTCGGTGATTTTTTCCCAACTTTGTATTTTTGAGGAATTTGATTCTAATTTGGATTATTATTTTCTTAGGGTTTTAGGACTTTGTTCTAGGGGTATAAATATATGTTCTTAGTCAAGTTTTAAAGGTCTTGGATGCTCACCATTGTAAATCCTAGTTTTAGAGCAAGATTGAAGGCATGTCAGGCTAAATTCTCTATTTCAGTTCTAAGGGATGTTGAACCTTCTTTATAATTAATGGTTTGATCAATTTTACTTTATTTATTCCTTCTTGCATGAGATTTATTCTGATAATCTATTTTAATTGATTGCATGCTATTTTATCTGATTGATTTAATGTGGTTAGTTAGATTAATCTGATTGATATCATTTGTTAGATTAAAATATAGTATTAAGCAAACGATATTATATCTGATCATAAATAGCAATTAATAATGCATAATTATGGACAAGCTTCTGCTTATTGTTAAGACTATCAGAAGGCAAGTTAAATAATCCCTGATTGTGTGATTGTTGCTTGGAATAACCTAATTCTCTAATTCTTAATGATGCTGTTATATTAAATCTAGACTAATAGTTCTAGGTTGTATAATAGTTAGGGTCTCTTGAGGCGATTGTGACATTAGATATAAAACTTAAGGAGGATTTTGGATAATTAGCGATTGCGGTTATCGAGGGTTATTAATTTTATTGAAAGATAAATATTGTATAACTTGATTATTCCAAAGATTGTAAAAAGACGATACTGAACTGAAGTCTTTTATTCATTGTTTATTCTTATCAATTTACTTTTAATAGTTTAGTTAATCAACTCAAAACCCCCACATCTTCATTAGAAACACTAGGATAAATATAGAACAATTCACTCTCTGTGGGATCGATCCTTGTTTATTGTTATACTCATTCTTGTGTTAGTAACATAGAAGTAAGGTATTAATTTTGGAGTGTTAACGACAGCTCCCAACTATCAGTACTGTTATTATTATTAATTTATCATATTTCTGGAAATTGGACCCTTACCTCGGATCAGATGATTAGACTATGACTTGGGCTCTTTAATAGGCTTATACAAGCTTAATTATAGGCCAACCCTGGGCTTGTTTCATCTTTATTCCCCATGGCTTATCAGTATACTGGTGACACAAATCCATTGGCTAACTTAATTACTCCATTGGACTAAATAGTGCACTCATAACATAAATCTATTGGGCTGATAATATCCACCCTACACACACATACGGTGGGCTGATTAACATCAGTCTCCCACTAGGCTCATAGCTAACTTATTCTCCCTTATGATTTTAACTGTCATTTATCAATTTGGATCTATATCAATCTTCTTCCATAGTTTAATTAAACACTAAATTGATTCAACATGAATCAATATGCCACACAAGGCTCATTCTTTCAAGCTTAGTTAATTCATAACTTAAGCTCATCATACTTAATAATTTCATCTTAGTTCTTTTTCATATCCCATCCATGTCGCAATTGCATTAACAATCTTCATAATCATACATCACAATTGCATTAACAATCTTCATAATCATACATCACTCATAATGCACACAATTATTATCAAATAAATACTCATTTTGATTAATAATAAACTTTTACAAATTTCTTGGTTATTACAAGTGTTAACAGCTTCAGCCCAGAAGTACTCAGGGAGACGGGTCGCTGCTAGAAGTGTCCTTCCTGCCTCGATTAGAGTTATGTTCTTCCTCTCAATTACTCTATTTTGCTGTGGAGTTCTTGGAGTTGAGAAATTATGACGAATGCCATTATTTCCGTAGAACTTGTCTACCTTAGAGAAATTGAATTCCCTTCTATGATCACTCCTTATTGCTTTAATTTTATCGCCCATCTCATTCTCAACCAGCTTGAAGAACTTGACAAGTTGAGAGCTGGTTTCATTTTTAGATAGAGCTTAAGAAGAATACCCATGTGAATCTGGTGTAGTCATCTACTATCACCAGTGAGTATCTTTTTCCTCCAAAGTTAGCAGTTGGGATAAGCCCAAAGAGATTCATATGAAGCAGTTGTAGGGGTCTATCATTAGATTTGACTGCCTTACTTTTGAAAGAGCTCTTTGTTTGTTTTTATGTTAACATGCTTTGCATGGTCTTTTTTTGACAAAATTTAGCTTTGGCAAGCCTGAGACTAAGTCTTTGGAGGAAAGCTTTGACATGTTTTTGAAGTTTAAGTGGGATAATCTACGATGTCACAGCCAGCAAACGTCTTCTGATGCTTTGGCGAAGAAACAATCTGTTTTTGACGAACTAAGCTCTGCGAGATTAACTACATACACATTACCTTCCCTAATTCTAGTCAGCTTCAACGAGTTGGATTCCTGGTCTCGAACTTGACACTAGTTGTTGAGGAAGATAACCCAATGCCCTTTGTTGCACAGTTGATTGATGCTTAGCACATTATGCTTCAGTCTATCAACATAGGCTACTTTGTTGAACGATACTGTATCATTCCTAATTGAGCCATATCCTCAAGTCTTTCCAGAATTGTTGTCTCTAAAGACAACTACAGAACAATCTTTCTCCTTGAAGTTCGAAAGGAGAGCTTTGTTGTCGATCATATGCCTTGAGCATCCACTATCGAGATACCAGATAGAGTTAGTAGAGCTATGTACCTGCATTAAAAATTAACATTTATTATGGTACCCAAACTTGCTTGGGTCCTGACTTGTTAGTACCCTTAGGGACCCAAATCTGCTTGATATTAGGTCGATAATATGCTAGATGATAATCATTAAAATAATACAATACAGCTACATGACCACAATTATGACAAGTATAACATTTAATATAATGCATGTGTGAGTGTGTGCGCAGATTTCTTCTCATCAGGGATATGTGTGGATGATAGCCATTGTCAGCCTTTCTTCTTGATTGCAACTCCCTTTGCTTCCATATTGTTCTATGATTTTGAGGTTTCGTAGAGTAGAAGTCAACTCTACATTTCAAGCCTGGTTGGTTCGTAGAGTTGGTTTTACCTGACTCTACGACCCTTCAAGGCTTGATCGTAGACTTTGGCTTACTAATCGATTTCATAAATTTTAGACCAGTATGTGATCTATTATTCTTAGGAACAAAAATCTGATCCGTAGAGATCGGGCAGCTAGGAATAATAGGCTCTCTTTGGATTTCACAAACACAATGCCTCTATGGGAAGAAGAAGCATTGTTGTTGTTAATCTCCATCAATTTATCCGCACTTGGATCTGAGGAAGGATCATCAAATCCCAACCCTGATCTGTCAAAGACTGCTCTTTGACTCGTGATCAAGGAGTCCATTGACATTGAAGATCGATTCCACGTAGAGATTCTCTTTTCTAGCTCCTCTATCTTAGAGGTTAGGATTGACTCTACCTGTGCACTATGTTCAGTTATCTGTCTCAACCTCACATTCTCAGCCTCAAGGTTAGAGAGAGGCAATACTTCGTAGAGCTATTTCCAACTCTACTTGAACTTTCTCTTTCTCCTCTTGAATAAGAGAATGGTCCTTTGATAGAACCCTGAACCATTTCATATATTGATACAGATCTAAAGTAATATCATGCAATGCAGTTCTTAAATCATTTATATCTACATCAGAGGAGTTGAAATCAAATACCTCACTAATGTTAATTTCTTGACGATCAGTGGTATTGCCAGCTTTTGCTTCAATGGCCATCAAACATAGGTTGGCCACATGGGGTCCTTCATCTTCGCTTGACTTGGAGCTTGAATCGTTCTTTGAGTAACTCCATGATCCTTTAGCGATTAGATCCTTGTCCTTTTTCTTCTGAAATTTCTTGTAGCCCTTGGATTCCTTCTTTGTGGTTGACTTCTTCTTATCCCTTTTAAGCTCTTCTCGCAGGGGCTTGGTACACTATTGATGAGTGGGTTTTACATCTACGAATTGAGTACGTTTGGCTTGATAATTTGTGAGTTCTTAAGTATTTTAAGTTAGTAGTAGATATTTATAGTGTTTTTATGTTATTTTGTAGGAATGAGCAAGGAAACGCAATCCGAACATCTTTTGGAGTACAACATGCGAGCAAATGCGAAAAGGGAAGATTTCAGGGCTTTTAACATTAAAATGGATGCATGTTCTTGGATTGAAACTTAGATTTTATTGTAGATTTACTTCTTAGCTTTCCGGAACATCTTGAATCACCCCAATCGGAGTTCGGATGCGAGAGTTATGACATTTTTATTAACAGAGATCAAGGTTTGGAGTTGTCATTTACATAACAGTCATTTGAAGCTCAAATTTCAGCCATTCTCCAGCCCGAATCTCTCAATTCTCAAAGAAGGAAAGTTGTAGATCTCGTCGAGAGCTTCGATTTGATAGGTGGCAGGCCCCGTAACTCCTCCCGGATCAAACGTTATGACCATTTTACCAACAGATGTCCGAGCAGAATATAGTCGGGCGCGGCCGCGCCGGTTCCTAGTGTATTTTGGGCGCGGCCGCACTGGTCTGCAGAGTGAAAAACGTGATTTCTGGCACTTGGGCGCGGCCACGCTGCTTCCTAGGCCAAATATGGGCGCGGTCGCGCTAGGTCGGGTTTTTAAAAAGCTTATTTTTGACCTAAATTGAATGGAACAAGGATTGTAACTTCTAATTGGTTTAGGACTTTAACTAGAACCTATAAATACATGATGTGAGGCATAGAATGAGGGAGATTTTGCTACTTTTTGCTAACCCTAGTTTGGGAGAAAGAGAGGGAGGCTTGAAGCAATTGAGCAACCAAGAAGGATTTATCACAAGAGCTAAAGGAGAGACTCAAGGATTGCAATTACAGATTCTATTCTCTTCCCTAATCTTTTATTTTGTATTCTTGAATGCTTTATCAATTGTGGATTATGGATTTTAATTCAATTATGAACTAATTTCTTTTTAAGATTACAATGGATCTTATTGCGTAGCTTTTATTGTTATGCTTCCTTATTAATTATTGTTGATTATTATCGGATTGTCTATTATGATTTGTGATTAATTGCTTAATTGTTTGATCAACAATTACCGTGGTAATCTATATGAACTCGAGAGATGGATTATAGATTTAGACCTAATCATAGTAGCATGTGATTGTGTATTCTGCTGTCGATGGAATTCATAATTTGTGTCTAGGATAGAGATATACCTTTACGCCACATGTAATCTGAAATAGAACCTGAGCTTTAAATCCTTTTTAATTGTAATTCACATAGAGATATAGTGAATTAGTTAACTAGTGTGTTCATCTTAATTCTATCTTTTGTGGATTTAAGTTGATTCATTTATGATACATCGAGAGATACTTATAAATATTGATGAGTTCTTGATTAACAATCCGGAATAATTAATATAACTTAATAGGAAGTGTATTAATTCAAGTGAAACATTAAGGGAAATTGTAATCTTAAACTTTTTTATCTGAATTCAATTCTTGGTAGTTAGTAATTAGTTAGTTTAGTACTTTATTTTTAAAATTCAAATTCTTTTATCGAATTGTTTAAATAAAATTAATTTGATTATGAGTTAGTATTTGGTAATTATTATTAAATAATTCTCTGTGGGTTCGACACTCTCTTATCACTTTATTACTTGTTGATCGTGTACACTTGCACGTATTTATTGATTGCTAAATCGACAAACAAGTTTTTGGCGCCGTTGCCGGGGAATTAATTTAATAATTTTTACCAATATTAATTTAAATCAAATTAATCTTAATTTAAACATTTTATTTTTATTTTTTATTTATTTCTTTTTCTGTTTTACTTCCTTTTGAGGTACACCATGGCCAACTTTGACTGTCAATGGCCTTATACGAGAATGACTCAGCCAAAAGTGACAGGGATTTATGAACTCGATGATTTATCAGCGCAGTTAGAGACACTTTCGAGGAAGTTTGATGCTTTAGCAACACAATCTATTCAAAGTGTAACGATGATTTGTGATTATTGTGCTGGAAACCATCTAAGTCACCAATGTACTATCAGTTTTGAGTCGGTACAGTGTGGCGGTGACTACCCCAACAATTATACATATCCTAATAATTATCATCATAGTTGGGGGTATCATCCGGATTTTTCGTGGAGCCATAATAATCAAGGCCAAATCTTTGCTCCAAGCCAATCATGCACTGCAGAATTTCAGGATCCAGCCCCTCCACATGAAGAAGAAAGGAACTTAAGTTTAGAGGAGGTCTTGGCAAAGTTCATTACAGCTACGGACAAAAGAATGAGTGATCAGGATCGGTTGTTGAACCAAGTGGAGTTAAATATAAAAAACCAAGCAGTGTCGATTCGAAATCTTAAGAATCAGATGGGACAGCTTATCAGCGCCTTCAAGAATAGTTATCATTGTGCATGGCCCAATGACGTGGTTCTCGAGACTAATGGATTACCCGCGCCAAAGCTACAACCGGACGTGCTAATTGATGATAATTCTGATATGGAGGAGAATAGTGGGGATCAAGAAAATACAGCCGAAGCCGTGAGTTTCGACGCTGATGTACCGATTTTGTTAGTGCCCCATGTACCTTTTCCACCGAAGTTCAAGAATCCAGTCAGTTTTGCAAAACCGTGTCCACTTGGTAGTCATGTCCTTGGTAAAGCTCTTTATGACATGATAACTAAGACTACATTACAACCATGGTGGGATGAGAGAGAGGAGATAGAAGAAGAGCCCGTGGTGTTTGACAAGATTCAATGCCCCAATCTAATCACGAACACAACGGAGGAAGCACCTAGCTATTGGACAGTCGTAATTAGAAACCTATCTACAAAACGCAAACTAGGTGACTTTGAAATAATGGCCCCTACTGCAGCAAAACCTTCAAAAGTTACATGGTTATTAATGGATGGAGGGTTCCTTAATTTTTGAAGGGGAATTGGATAGTAAATGGTGAAGTTAGGCTGACGACTATAAACCAAGCGCTTCTTGGGAGGCAATCCAAGTTTAATTTTTAGTTTTAGTTTTTATTTATTTTATTAGGTTTCATAGTAGTTAATAAATTTGCTTCTAATGTATTTACAGGTTATTCGAGTCCAATTCAAGTGCAATGCCTTATTCATTCCGATGTGCCTAACCTATTCTTCAGACTTAGCAGACAAGGAGGAAGATTGCTATATTTTCAGGGAAGTCCTATGCTTTACTTTTTCCTATCTTAGCCATTGAGGACAATGTCTAGCTTAAGTTTGGGGGTGTGTTCTTATATAGTACTTGTGCGTTTAGGTTATTATATTTGCATGTTAGTTAGTATGTTTTTAGGATAGGTGAGTAATGGTTTGATTTGAATTTGATTATGGCCAATGATAAGAAAAAAATGGATTAATTTTTTTTTAACTCCTGTAAAGTTGAAAAACATGCTTAGTTTATATTTTGACTTATAAGTTGGGTTTACACTATTTGTGATCTTTTTGAACTTCAAAGCACATATCCATCTGTTTAGCTAGTTGTGTCTTAAGGAAAAAAATTTGGTTGAATACTTGTGAAAGATATCATTGAAACTTTAAAATCTTATTTGAGCATCAGTTAAAGCGAAATTTAGGCATTAACATAAGTTTGGGAGAAATCTTGGGTTTTTGAAAATTGTGAAACCTTCCTGAGTTAAAATGATGAATCATGCGGTGGGTTGAGATGGAGCGTAAAACGCACTCACCCATAAACACATCCACGAGAAGGAGCGTAAAACGCACTCGTGCGAGAGAAAACGGAATGGAGCGTAAAACGCACTCGTTCAATGAGAAGTGAGATGGAGCGTAAAACGCACTCACTAAAAAAAGGAAAGAAAAATTACGTTTTAAAATACTTGGGAAGGGTTCAAATGTGCTTAAATGTATGAAATATCCTTTTGATCCTCAAAATTTTGTGTTTTGTCTTTATTAGCGGAGATTGATGTGAAAGCAGGTTTTTAGAGTTGATTTGAAAATAATCGACGATGGTATCTTTGAAGTGAAGGCTGCATCGGTGACACTCACCTTGGAGGAGAGGACTTTGACAATCGTATGGTTAATTACTTTGTTAAGGAGTTTAAGATGAAGCACAAGAAGGATGCAAGTGAAGACCCTAGATCTCTTAGGAGAATGAGGACCGCTTGTGAAAGGGCAAAAAGGATTGTCTCCTTATGCACAGGCTTCCATTGAGGTAGATTCTTTATACAAGGGTGTAGATTTATGCACAAAAATCAGTCGTGCCAAATTTGAGGAACTGAACATGGATCTTTTCAGAAAGTGTATGGAACCCGTGGAAATGTGTTTGAGGGATGCCAAGATGGACAAGAGCAGCATCCATGATGTTGTTATCGTTGGTGGATCAACTAGAATTCCAAAGTTCCAGCAGCTATTGCGAGATTTTTTCAATGGTAAGGAGCTTTGTAAGAGCATTAATCCTGACGAGGTAGTTGCATATGGTGCAGCCGTGCAAGCTGCTATCTTGAGTGGCTAGGGCAATGAAAAGGTTCAAAACTTGGTGCTGTTGGATGTTACTCCTTTTTCCCTTGGTATTGCAATTGTTGGTGATGTAATGAGTGTTGTTATTCCATGGAACCAAACTATTCCCACTAATAAGGAAAAAGTATACTCAATAATATAGGATAATAGAACTGCCCTAAGATTAAAAGTTTTCGAGGGTGAAAGACCAAGAGCGAGAGATAACAACTTATTGGGACAATTTGTTCTCTTTGGCATCACCCCTGCCCCAAGGGGTGACACGGAAATTTTGGTATGCTTTGATATCGATGCAAATGGAATGTTGAATATTTCTGCGGAGGAGAAGACTGCTGGGGTGAAGAACAGAATAAGAATCACAAACGACTCGCTAAGACTGTCAAAGGAAGAGATTGAGAGGATGATAAGAGATGCTGAGAGAAGTACAAGGCTGAAGATGAGGACACGAAGAAGATTAAGGCAATGAATGCATTGGAGAACTACATATATGACATGAGGGATTACATCAGGGATGAAATGAATCGTTCAAAGCTTCCAGCAGCTGACAAGAAGAAAATGGAGGATGTTATCAAGCAGGCATTTCACTGGCTGGATGGCAATCGTTTTGCATAGGTGTACGAGTTTGAGGACTAGATGAAGGAGCTTGAGGTAATTTGCAATCCAATTGCTGCTAAAATGAATGGCAGTACCGGTGGTGGTCCTAATATGGCTGGTGGGATAGATGAGGATTGCCAAAATCCGAAGAGGCGGTGTACAGGACCCAAGATTGAAGAAGTTGATTAATCCCCCATTGTTTGATTGAAATAGTTTAGCTTTCCTATTGACTGTCTCCCTCACTTGTTTTGGTAGGTTTCCTGGGGTACTATTTGGCATCATCAGTTTTCGTGGAAACTGTGTAATTATCATGATGTATTTGCAAGAACATTTAAGTGACTTTTTACAATTTAGTACTAAGCTATGACAATGGGGTTTCTTCAGATTCCGTTCCAGAAATTAAATACGATGAAAATGCAATTTCATAGTCATTCAGTCTGAATGCTTCGTGCCCACATAATTTGGGGATTGGAGTTAGTAGGACTTGGGGGATAATTAGCCAAGTAAACATGAGACTAGCATGACAAATTTTTTTCGGATACTTTTAGAAAATTTTAAGATGTCAAAAAACACTTAAAGATACAAGATCTTCTAAAATTTCATCCTCCCCCGTCCCAAAATATACAATCAAAAAAATACTAAACATCAAAAGATAATGTCCCTCACTTTATTTTATAAAATATAACTTTAATATCTATTTTTTACTTTTGTTAGCACTCCACTCGCAAGTTAATTTTGAACAAGAAAAAGGCAACATCCAGCAGATGCATTTTTTCCCAAGCATTCTCTTCAAATTTTGGAAAAATTTCACTCACCTATTGGGTAGATTGAAATCCCCAAAACATCCAGTATGAACTGAAGCTCCTCTCCCAGGGGACCCCTTGTAGTAAAAGGCTCTACAATGAACTGATGCTTTTACTACTGTTCATACAATTATTGATCCATTGGTAAACGAAGTAAGCAATAGATTTGAATGATTGACATGAAGTTTAAACTATAATTGGACAATATCGTTTATGAAATCAAGAGTCGCCGAAAGGGGGCAACACTTAAGAGTACAAGAGAAGTACACATAGGCAGTATCCTACTAAGCCTGCGACAAAAACTATCGACAGAACAAGAACACCTATATACTCCTAACCACGGGACATCCAAAAATAGTAAGACATTATGGAACTCGGATAAATATCATTCTGCCAAAAATATAGCACTCTCAACAACAAAAACCGAATGTGAACAATAGGCTTTTCTTTCTCCTCAACAAATAGTTGCCCTAATTACCCGCAGAAAACTAAACATAGTTGCCCTAATTACCTGCAGAAAAACTAAACATAGTTGCCCTAATTACCCGCATAAAACTAAACATAGTTGCCCTAATTACCCGATGATCAACTACTCATTCATGATAATAAGATCTGGATTTACATTGCAAAAGGAAAAAAAAAACAGATGCATCAGAAGAAAGATATATAAAAGGAAAAGAAATGATTGTATAATTCATAATTTTATTTTATGGAATGTGTTTGGTAAGCAATGAAGTTATGAGTATTTGATTATATGATCTAGTGTGAGTTATGGCTAGTTGAACATTTGGATGCACACACACGCACTTAAAAGATCATGAGTAGTTGTGGAACTGATGATTAGGTTGAAATGTTAGACTTTGCATGTTTTCGGAATTTTTTCTTGAGTTAACATTAGAAGAAATCTTTGAGGCTATTATGAAAATTTGTATTGATTCATTGCTCGAGTCGTGTGAGTTGTTATTTAGAATTAGTTGTTATAGTTGTTGTTCTTAGTGTTTGCTTGAGGACAAGCAAAGATTTAAGTTTGGGGGTATTTGATGAGTGGGTTTTACATCTACGAATTGAGTACGTTTGGCTTGATAATTTGTGAGTTCTTAAGTATTTTAAGTTAGTAGTAGATATTTATAGTGTTTTTATGTTATTTTGTAGGAATGAGCAAGGAAACGCAATCCGAACATCTTTTGGAGTACAACATGCGAGCAAATGCGAAAAGGGAAGATTTCAGGGCTTTTAACATTAAAATGGATGCATGTTCTTGGATTGAAACTTAGATTTTATTGTAGATTTACTTCTTAGCTTTCCGGAACATCTTGAATCACCCCAATCGGAGTTCGGATGCGAGAGCTATGACATTTTTATCAACAGAGATCAAGGTTTGGAGTTGTCATTTACATAACAGTCATTTGAAGCTCAAATTTCAGCCATTCTCCAGCCCGAATCTCTCAATGCTCAAAGAAGGAAAGTTGTAGATCTCGTCGAGAGCTTCGATTTGATAGGTGGCAGGCCCCGTAACTCCTCCCGGATCAAAAGTTATGATCATTTTACCAACAGATGTCCGAGCAAAATATAGTCGGGCGCGGCCGCGCCGGTTCCTAGTGTATTTTGGGCGCGGCCGCGCTGGTCTGCAGAGTGAAAAACATGATTTCTGGCACTTGGGCGCGGCCGCGCTGCTTCCTAGGCCAAATATGGGCGCGGCCGCGCTAGGTCGGGTTTTTAAAAAGCTTATTTTTGACCTAAATTGAATGGAACAAGTATTGTAACTTCTAATTGGTTTAGGACTTTAACTAGAACCTATAAATACATGATGTGAGGCATAGAATGAGGGAGATTTTGCTACTTTTTGCTAACCCTAGTTTGGGAGAAAGAGAGGGAGGCTTGAAGCAATTGAGTAAGCAAGAAGGATTCATCACAAGAGCTAAAGGAGAGACTCAAGGATTGCAATTACAGATTCTATTCTCTTCCCTAATCTTTTATTTTGTATGCTTGAATGCTTTATCAATTGTGGATTATGAATTTTAATTCAATTATGAACTAATTTCTTTTTAAGATTACAATGGATCTTATTGCGTAGCTTTTATTGTTATGCTTCCTTATTAATTATTGTTGATTATTATCGGATTGTCTATTATGATTTGTGATTAATTGCTTAATTGTTTGATCAACAATTACCGTGGTAATCTATATGAACTCGAGAGATGGATTATAGATTTAGACCTAATCATAGTAGCATGTGATTGTGTATTCTGCTGTCGATGGAATTCATAATTTGTGTCTAGGATAGAGATATACCTTTACGCCACATGTAATCTGAAATAGAACCTGAGCTTTAAATCCTTTTTAATTGTAATTCACATAGAGATATAGTGAATTAGTTAACTAGGGTGTTCATCTTAATTCTATCTTTTGTGGATTTAAGTTGATTCATTTATGATACATCGAGAGATAGTTATAAATATTGATGACTTTTTGATTAACAATCCGTAATAATTAATATAACTTAACAGGAAGTATATTAATTCAAGTGAAACATTAAGGGAAATTGTAATCTTAAGCCTTTTTATCTGAATTCAATTCTTGGTAGTTAGTAATTAGTTAGTTTAGTACTTTATTTTCAAAATTCAAATTCTTTTATCGAATTGTTTAAATAAAATTAATTTGATTATGAGTTAGTATTTGGTAATTATTATTAAATAATTCTCTGTGGGTTCGACACTCTCTTATCACTTTATTACTTGTTGATCGTGTACAATTGCACGTATTTATTGATTGCTAAATCGACAAACAACTATGCGATATAGTGACCTGGCTTCTTACAGTTGTAGCACAGGTCCTTGTCTTAATCACGGCTGCTGCTGCTTTTGTTGTTTTTGAAATACTTTCTTGGTCTGCTGCTTCTGCCCTTTCGGATAAACTTTCTCAATCTTCTGGCGAGCAGCGCGATGTCTTCATCATCGTCTTTATCATCATCATCATCCGACTCTGCTACTGCTGGGGCTTTGGAGGCTGCTTCTGATGCCTTGAGAGCAACCCCTTTCTTTTTCTTCTTTTTAGGATGGTTTCTGCCCGCTGGTTCAGCTCTAGCTCAAAGGTAAGAAGATTATCATAGAGCTTTTGCATGGTCATCTCGTGCAGATTCTTTGACCCATGTATAGCAGTGGTTTTGGCATCCTACTTGTTAGGAAGAGCTCTCATAAACTTGACGTTAAGGTCCTTGTTTGGGTAGACCTTCCTATCCGCTCTAAGAGAGTTGAGCAGCACATTCAATATTTTATAGGTAGCAGTTATATTCTCCCCAGGCAGGTGAAAGAACATTTCATACTGCTGGGTGAGCAGGGACTGCTTATTCTCCCCGACCTCTTTAGTGCCTTCGTGCATGACCAACAAGGCTTCCCAGACCTCCTTGGCTGTTGTACAGTTGACGACGTTTTCAAATAGCTCATCTTCTAGAGCCATGAACATGATGTTGTTGACCCTCTTATCCAGCTGCACCATCTTCTTCTCTATGTTTGTCCATTCAGCTTTCTGTTTGACAATAACTTTGTTTAGATCATCTACTATTGGAATGAGTTTTGTTGGGATGTAAGGACCTCTGATAATAATATCAAATAGGTCTTCATTAATAGCATCCATATAGGCCTGTATACAAACTTTCTAATTAGAAAATTTTTCTCTATTGCAAAGGGGTGGCTTGTTTCTACCATCAAGCTCAGAACTGGTTTTATTTTGTGTCATAGATCAACTCAAGCGATTTAAGTTTTGTTTAAGAGAACTTGCTCTGATACCACTTGTTATTTCCCAAAAGCACGAAAAGATTTAGAAAGGGGGGTTTGAGTAGATCTCTAAAACTTTTTCCTTCTAAAGATGTATTACTAGGTAATTAATTAAGCAAATTAAATTACTTATGCACAGCAAAATATTAGTTTGACAAAACCCCTTTAAATATTAGAGGAAAATCTCAGCTCAAAATTTAGTCCTTATCGAAATAAGTCCCAAGCAGATATGGAATATAAAGACATAAATGTAAATGCAGGAAAGTAAATGACACAACACATTTTAAGTGGTTCAAAGTATAAATAACTTCTAGTCCATTCTTCTACTCTACGAGGAGGAAATCCACTAAGGATGCTTGAGGGTTATTAAGACCAGATCACTGAGATCTATTACGATAATGAATCACTGAGATTCCTTCAAGTCACTTAGACTTGGCAAAGAGGTCACTAAGACCAGTTCACTAAGAATTCTTCAACTCATTTAGACTTGGTAGGAAGGTCACTGAGACTAGCAAATGACAGTAGTTGAGTTTATTGTTTGAGGTGCTACTAAGTTGCGTTGAGCTCGGCTTCTTAAGGGCTTAGTAGTAGAATAAGTTGTTCTTGATTTCGTAGACTTAAGCTTTCTTGAGACTTGGGTAAAGGTTCAGCTTGTAATTTGTGATTCGTACTGTTTGATTGAATCTTCTTGCCCTTTTATAGACCACCTCAAGAGTTTCCTGTTGGAAGTTGTCGTTGTGCATTTAATGCTCCGATCCTAGAAGATCTTTGATGTTGACTTTCAAGAAAGTTGTGTCAGCTTACTTTCGACTCTGATAGGTCACATCTGACTGCTGTAGCACCTACCACGTGCGTGATGTCACATCGTCAAACTAGTTATTCGGCACAACTCGATCCAATCTTCAATTTTAACATAGGATGATCGACAAACATCTCAAGTTCTTCACTCTGAAAGGCTCTTCAATGTCAGTCTAATGTCAGACCTGACATACTCTACGAATTTGTCTGATCGTACAGTTCCATGGAGATCGTAGAGATTTTGGCTTGATTCACTCAACGTTATGTACTCTACGATCTGCTCTACGATTGGCTTGCTCTGCGAATTGGGAGACACTCTATGATCTACTTTACGATCCTTGAGCAGACTTTGTGATCTTCGCTTCACCTTATGATCTTAGAGTGAACTCTATAATTTTTCTACAAACTCTGCGATCTTGATTTAGCTTTACGAATTCCTAAAAGACTTTGTGATATTTTTCTGAATGCTCTACGATAGCTCTGCTTACTCTGCGATCTTCAATAATATTTACGATTCCTCAGAGCAACTTTACAATCGTTCAATCTGACTATATGATCGATCCAATCCTATCATCTATACATTTGTTGTTAGGTTTGTATATAATGCAAGCATGCAATCAAATTACATAAATAGGGCGGGCGCATGCTAAAACGGATTTTAAAATTTTTCATACAAACCATCACCATGATCTTTCCTTGTGTTCAATTATCAATTAGCAAAAGAGATAGAGATAGAGAATTATACCCTCGTGAATCAAAGCTTCCTCGGATACAAGTTCACCTCCAATTCCTTCGCGTTCTCCTTAAATTCCACCGACTAAATTCCTTCGCTTGATCAACGTTAGCCACCCAAGTGTTTGGCCTCTAGAGGTGATCCAACAAGGAAGAATAGTTATTCAAGAAGATGGGTGTTGGCAAAACCCTAGTTTCTATCTCTATAGAAATTGCAAGTATTCTCCACAATCTAGTGCAAGAGTGTGTAACCCTAATTTATGATAAGACTTCTCTTATTTAAAGATGTAGGAAAACCCTTCCCTAAACTATTTAGGATTAGGGTTTCTATTATAATTAAACTCCTTTAATTAATATGCTCCTAATCCAATTAAGAATTCATGAGAGAGTACTTCTATTAATTAATTCTCAATCCCTATTAGAAATTAAATAATAGTAATAATAATAATAATAATAATAATAAGACTCCTCTTATTAATTTATATTTAATATTTCTAAAATATTAAATAATAAATATTAAGCTATTTAATTTATTCTATCTCCATAGACCAAATTAAATACACTTAACTTATTATTACAATTATGTCATTTAATTCTTAAATAAATTTTTTCCTTTTGCGGTGTGACCCTTTAGGTTCTCCACATTAAATTAGTTGTGAATAAATCAATTAGAACAATTCTAATTTTATTTAAATAAATAAATTAAACTATTTAATTCATTTGAATAAATAATATTTATTCTACAATAAAGGTAAGCCCCCTTAGCGATCAACAACTTTCCAGATAATATAGATTTCAACATTAATCACAAAAGAACCTTTCAGTGTATAGTTACCGTACAATTCAATCCTTCTACCATACAATGTCCCAATTAAATATAAGACATGGATTTATTGTCAAGTCTTATTTTATTTAATTATATGTATTTCGATTCCCAAATGCACAACTCTAAATAATGCAAATTAGAAACTCCTTTCTAATTGCATTCTGCCTTGGCCAAGGACTACTGAGTTGTCATTTATCGAATCACATAGGACATTCACATCTTTTACTAGACGTGGTAGATTCTTTGTTGATCATTCACCTATCTCCATGTACAACTGATTATATCCAATCATACCCTTTGTTATACCCTAATGGTCTTAAGGGACATGTCAAAGTATAACTCATCATACACAAGATACTATGATGATCTCAAGTCCAAGGATCACTTGTACTACTATCACTATAGGAATTCCTATTGACAGGCGAGTAAAACTCCATTAGGTATTCCTTAGCAAGCCACGTTCAGGGAACTTATTCTCCAATAAGCACATACATACTTGCTTTAGTGTCTCCACATAAATGATTATGAGATCAATCATCCTCTTCCTAAGAGCAAGCAACGTATGTACTAATCTATCCAGATTCACTAATCCCCTTTTTAGTAATCCAACGATTAGGAACGATTTTAGTTTGTGAGCTATCTAGAATTTAGATCTCATTAGCATGATCACCATCATGATTCTAAAAGCATTGCTCAAAACTATGGGTTTATCACATTTAATATAACAGCACTATGTAGATAATATAAAATGTCTTTTAAGAAAATCAATTCTTTTATTAATAAATGAATAAGATTACAAAGTATATGTTACATCATATCAAATATGATTGGCTTGTATGCATACTACTTTCAATCTCCCACTTGCACTAAAGCCAATCGCCATGGTATCTTATACCCATCTTCTCTAAGTGACGATCAAACTGCTGTTGTGTTAAAGCTTTAGTAAATGGATCTGCAATGTTGTCTTGAGAGTCCACACGCTCCAGAGTGACATCTCCTCTTTCAATGATCTCTCTAATCAAATGAAACCGCCGCAATACGTGTTTGGATTTCTGATAAGACCTGAGTTCCTTAGCCTGCGCAATAGCTCCGTTGTTGTCACAGAATAAAGGTACAACTCCTCTAATGCTAGGATCCACTCCAAGTTCAGTTATGAACTTCTTCATCCAAACAGCTTCATTTGCAGCTTCACTTGCAGCTATGTACTCTGCCTCTGTCACTGAGTCAGCAATTGTTTGCTACTTGGAACTTTTCCAACTCACCGCGCCACCGTTTAAGGTAAACACATACTCTAAAACGGATTTAGTGTCATCTTGGTGCGTTTGAAAAACTTGAGTCTGTATAGCCCTCTAGTTTCAATTCAGACCCACCGCAGATAAGAAATACATCTTTAGTTCTTCTCAAGTACTTTAGGATGTTTTTCACTGCCTTCCAATGCTTTTCTCCTGGATTCGACTGATATCTGCTTGTTACACTAAGTGCATGAGCGACATTTGGTCTAGTACATATCATACCATACATGACAGATCCTATTGCTGAAGTATAAGGAATCTTACTCATTCGGTCTCTCTCCTCAGGTGTCTTTGGGGCCTGTTTCTTGGAGAGATGAATTTCATGGCTCATCGGCATGAGACCTCTCTTGGAATCTTCCATGCTAAACTTCTTTAGCATTGAGTCAATGTACTTTCCTTGGGTCAAGTCCAGCATCCTTTTAGATCTATCTCTATAGATCTTTATCCCCAAAATATAGGATGCCTCACCCAAGTCCTTCATGGAGAAGTGTTTAGATAACCAAATTTTGATCGACTGTAGCATAGGAACATCATTCCTTATCAGTAATATATCATCAACATATAATACAAGGAATGAAACAGCGCTCCCACTAACCTTCTTGTACATACAAGGTTCATCCTCATTTTTGATAAAATCAAACTTTTTGATTATCTCATCAAAACGGATGTTCCATCTTCGAGAAGCTTGCTTCAATCCATAAATGGATCGTTGTAGCTTACAGACTTGGTTTATTCCAACCTTTGAAACAAAACCCTCTGGCTGTATCATATATACATTCTCCTCAAGCTCTCCATTGAGGAAGGCAGTTTTTACGTCCATTTGTCAGATCTCGTAGTCATAATAAGCTGCAATTGCAAGCAAAATCCGAATGGACTTGAACATAGCTACTGGTGAGAAGGTTTCATCATAGTCAACTCCTTGTTTTTGTTTAAAACCTTTTGCAACCAGTCGGGCCTTATAGGTCTCTACCTTGTCATCCGCTCCAGTCTTTCTCTTAAAGACCCATTTACACCCAATAGGTTTAATGCCCTCAGGTGGTGAAACCAAAGTCTATACTTGGTTTTCATACATGGAGTCCATCTCGGATTTCATGGCTTCTAGCCATTTCTCTGAGTCTTCACTACTCAGAGCCTCTTCGTAAGTCAATGGATCATCATCATCTATGATGCGTACCTCATCATCATCCTCTATGATGAATCCATACCTTTCAGGTATCTTCGGTACTCTTCCAGATTTACGAATAGGTAGTGGTACAGTAGGTTCTTCTACTTGGTCAAGTACCTGACTTTGATCCGTAGTATTTTATGGTTCTTGAACTTCTTCAAGATATATCTTACTCCCACTGACCCCTTCAAAGATAAACTCCTTTTCCAAGAAGGCAGCGTGTTTCGTAACAAACACCTTTTGATCAGTAGGTAGATAGAAATAATACCCTGATGTTTCTTTAGGGTATCCCACGAATCTATATTTGTCGGATCTAGTCTTCAACTTATCATGCTCAAACTTTTTGACATAAGCTGGACAACCCCAAGTCTTAACATGCTTAAGATTTGGTTTCCTCCCTGTCCATATCTCATATGGGGTCTTTGGGACGGATTTGGTAGGTACCTTGTTAAGTAGGTATGCAGTCGATTCTAGGGCATAACCCCAGAAGGATACTGGAAAGTCGGTAAAACTCATCATGGAACGAACTATGTCCAACAATGTTCGATTTCTCCTTTCAGATACGCCATTCAACTGTGGCGTCCCTAGTGGAGTCCATTGTGAGATTATACCATTTTCTTTGAGACAACTTAGAAACTCATTGGTCAAGTATTCACCTCCTCGATCCGATCGAAGAATCTTGATACTCTTACCAGTTTGCTTCTCTACTTCACTTCTGAATTCTTTGAACTTTTCAAACGATTCAGATTTGTATTTCATTAAATACACATATCCAAATCTAGAATGATCATCAGTGAAAGTAATAAAATAAGAATACCCTCCTCGTGCATTCGTTGTCAAAGGTCCACATACGTCTGTGTGTACCAACGCTAACAACTCCGTAACTCTTTCTCCTTTTCCACTAAAAGGAGATTTAGTCATCTTACCCATGAGACAAGATTCACAAGTTGGATATGATTCTTAATCAGATAGCTCTAAAAGCCCATCTTTATGCAACTTGGATAATCTTGTTTCATTGATATGACCGAGTCTACAGTGCCACATAAAGGAATAATTAACATCATCTCTTTTTCTTTTCTTAGTTTGTTCAATTTGAAGTATATTTTCATGCAAGTCAAGTATGTAAAGTCCATTCAGTAGGTTCCCAACACCATATAAAACATTTTTATTATAAATAGAACAATTGTTGTTCTTTATTATAATATCAAAACTATCCATATCCAATACAGAAATTGAAATAATGTTTCTAATGAGTGTCGGAACATAATAACAATTATTTAAACTAATGAACTTGCCCGAAGGCAGTGCTAAACAATAAGTCCCTACAGCTAATGCAGCAACCTTTGCTCCATTTTCCACTCGTAGGACGACTTCATCCTTGTTCAGTTTTTTACTTCTGCTTAATCCCTGCATATTATTACATATGTGAGAACTACAACCGGTATCCAATGCCCAAGTAGAATTTTGACTTTCAGAAAAATTAATTTCAATCATGAACAAACCTAGATCGGAAGTCGAAGCTTCTCCAAGCTTCTTTTGGTCCGCAAGATACTCCTTGCAGTTCCTCTTCCAGTGTCCCAACTTATTATAATGGTAGCAAATTCCTTTGCTATCTGGATCAAGTTTCTTTTTATCCTTTCTTTTCGCCTTGCCCTTAGCCTTCTTGTTTTTCTTCTTTTCAGAAGATACCTTGGGCCTCTTCCTTTTCTTGGAAGAATCATCCACTAGTAAGACTTGGTTCTTGTTGGATGAGAAGTGACCTTCAGTAGTTTTCAACATGTTAAGTAACTCAGGAATACTACTTTCAACTTATTCATGTGAAAATTCACAACAAATTGTGAGAAGGTGTCTGGGAGTGACTGCAAGATCAAATCTTGGCTTAACTCACCATCCATCACGAACCCAAGTTGTCCAAGTTGTTCAATCAGATTGATCATCTTAAGGACATGAGTCTCAACAGCAGTGCCCTCGGTCATACAAGATTGGAAGAGCTCCTTAGATATCTGATATCTAGCAGTCCTACTTTGCTCACCATACAAATCTTTGAGGTGCAGCAATATAGTAGGAGCATCCATAGTTTCATGTTGACGCTGAAGCTCGTTACTCATGGATGCGAGCATGATGCATTGAGCCAAGATTGCATCATCTTGCCACTTTTTGAAAGTAGCAATCTCTTCCTCAAAGGCTGTTTTTGCAACATTTGCAGGGACTGGCGAATTTAGGACATAAGAAATCTTTTTAGCAATGAGAACAATTCTCACATTCCTTAACCAGTCCGTGTAATTCGTTCCGGTCAGTTTGTTAGCATCAAGTATGCTCCGAAGTGATAGTGAGTTTGACATTTTTAAATTCTGCATGTGAAATAGACAACATTTTAGCATACATTCATTTCTTAATTAATTACCAAAATAAATTAGGACTTTATTTAAATTGGTATCTCCCACTATTTTCGTCAAACTATATTACCCTCATTATATAGTTCGGCAATTCTAATTAAAAATTTGCTAGTGAGATTAAGGATCCCATTTCAAATGTATATAGCCTTGTGGTGACACAACAAACGATATATAAATAAATAGATAGACAACTATTGGCAATTACATCACTATATAACTCCTTGTATTTTGCCTCTTAGATTATTTTGATCAAGTGGTGACACATCCGAATCAAAATTATCCAAGTTAAGTCCATCCTAGCACTTCCATATATGTGAAGAGAAAAATACCGTCCTTGTGGTGACACAACAAAACAGTAATGTTCAATTCCTTAATAAGCATCAAATGTGATAATGCAACATGTTAAATATTTAATACTCGCCTTGTGTGTGCACAACAAACTCATATTAAATATTTAATACTTTATTGCTTCACCATGCTAGAAGGCGACATTCGATATTCCAAATATCTTTGAACGCTTAGAACTTAATATGATTTCTTTGAGGGGTTTGTTATTAATAGTCTCATCTTGTTTAGCGCGCATGCACATACAGAATACTATATTCTACCCGGATTGATTATGGACTTTTATTCTAGTTTGGTTCACTAGAGCCACCAAGTGAACCAAAAGGTCAAACCTAGGGTGCAATAATTAAATTTAAATATAACTATTAAATTTAAATCCCGGGCTCCATTACAAACGGGATTTCAAGCGCTCCTTGCTCCTTTGTCTCCAATTCTTCAAAATAATTCTAACTAGTCCTATTACATAAACTATTTATAATAAATAGAAACCTTGATCAACAGTCAAGGGGAAGTACATAGGAGGAAGATAGAATTTACATCAAGAAAACATAGAGAAGACGAGGTACGCAGACCCCATTTATAAAAACTCATTCAAGCATCCTCTAAAATAATTCTAATCACACATTGGTCAATAGTCCATAATCAATCCCTATTTATTATCATACATATCTCCATATGCATCAATAAATAACATTCATCTCATGAATAATAAAATCATTCCATATATGCATTGATATCAATTAATGGGCAAATATTTTGCTAATATTTAGTTTTTTGAAACAAAATAAACTCTTTTATTTTAATCAAAAAACCAAATCCAAATTAAACTCCTTTAATTTTAGCAATCTGGAATCATATTTCAGATAAAAATAAATATCTTTATTTTAAACTTTTATCAATTAAATAAACCATTTATGTTAATTGAGAAAAACAAAAAAATTTCAAACTCTGCATACCGGCGCGGCCGCGCTCCAAATTGAACTAGGAGCGGCGCAGCCGCGCTGCACCCCCAGAAACGTTTTTTGGGTTCAGGCGCGGCCACGCTCCAGAATGAACTGGAAGCGGCGCTGCCGCACTGCGATGCAGATTCAAGAAAAAAATTTCTGCCCAAAATTCGATCATATCGCATATCAATTCATACATGGAACCATCAAAATCAATAATTAACACAAGGATTAGGCTTTGATACCACTGTTGGGGTTGTATATAACGCAAGCATGCAATCAAATTACATAAATAGGGCGGAAGCGTGATAAAACGGATTTTAAAATTTTTCATACAAACCATCACCATGATCTTTCTTTGTGTTAAATTATCAATTAGCAAAAGAGATAGAGATAGAGAATTATACCCTCGTGAATTAAAGCTTTCTCGGGTACAAGTTCACCTCCAATTCCTTTGCGTTCTCCTTTATTTCCACCGACTAAATTCCTTCGTTTGATCAACGTTAGCCACCCAAGTGTTTGGCCTCTAGAGGTGATCCACCAAGGAAGGGTAGTTATTCAAGAAGATGAGTGTTGGCAAAACCCTAGTTTCTATCTCTATAGAAATTGCAAGTACTCTCCACAATCTAATGCAAGAGTGTGTAACCCTAATCTATGATAAGACTTCTCTTATTTACATATGTAGGAAAACCCTTCCCTAAACTATTTAGGATTAGGGTTTCTATTATAATTAAACTCCTTTAATTAATTATGCTCCTAATCCAATTAGGAATTCATTAGAGAGTACTTCTATTAATTAATTCTCAATCCCTATTAGGAATTAAATAATAGTTATAGTAATAATAATAATAAGACTCCTCTTATTAATTTATATTTAATATTTTCAAAATATTAAATAACAAATATTAAGCTATTTAATTTATTCTATCTCCATAGACTAAATTAAATACACTTAACTTATTATTACAATTATGCCATTTACTTCTTAAATAAATATTTTTCCTTTTGCGGTGTTACCCTTTAGGTTCTCTATATTAAACCGGTTGTGAATAAATCAATTAGAACAATTCTAATTTTACTTAAATAAATAAATAAAACTATTTAATTTATTTAAATAAATAATATTTATTCTACAATAAGGGTAAGCCCCCTTACCGATCAACGACTTTCCAGATAATATAGATTTCAACATTAATCACAAAAGAACCTTTCAGTGTATAGTTACCGTACAATTCAATCCTTCTACCATACAATGTCCCAATTAAATATAAGACATGAAATTACTCTCAAGTCTTATTTTATTTAATTATATGTATTTCGATTCTCAAATGCACAACTCTAAATAATGCAAATTAGAAACTCCTTTCTAATTTCATTCTGCCTTGGCCAAGGACTACTGAGTTGTCATTTATCGAATCTCATAGGACATTCACATCTTTTACTAGACGTGGTAGATTCTTTGTTGATCATTCACCTATCTCCATGTACAACTTATTATACCCAATCATACCCTTTGATATACCCTAAAAGTCTTAAGGGACATCTCAAGTCCAAGGATTACTTGTACTACTATCACTAGAGGAATTCCTATTGACAGGCGAGTAAAACTCCATTAGGTATTCCTTAGCGAGCCACGTTTAGTGTACTTATTCTCCAATAAACATCTGCATACTTGCTTTAGTGTCTCCACACAAATGATTATGAGATCAATCATCCTCTTCCTAAGAGCAAACAACATATGTACTAATCTATCCGGATTCACTAATCCCCTTTTTAGTAATCCAACGATTAGGAACGATTTTAGTTTGTGAGCTATCTAGAATTTAGATCTCTATAGCATGATCACCATCATGATTCTAAAAGCATTGCTCAAAACTATGGGTTTATCACATTTAATATAACAGCACCATGTAGATAATGTAAAATGTCTTTTAAGAAAATCAATTCTTTTATTAATAAATGAACAAGATTACAAAGTATATGCTACATCATATCAAATATGATTGGTTTGTGTGTATACTACTTTCATTTGTTCAGCTCAGTAGATCAACCTAACAAGTTTGATCTTCTATTCTAAGACCTTGTACATCATATTCTCATTTAAGGACTTTACAAAAACTACTGGTACAAGTATACATTAATATTTTCACATCATCATCAAATCAAACATGCAAACCCTAACAAGGAAGTTTCTCCAAGAAGCCTCCCAATAAGTTTTTGACAAAGCTTATCTAAAAGCCATGATATATATATAACAAAAACTAAAGCAAAAAAGAAAAATAAACACACACGCAACATCCCCCACAAGCTCGGCAATTCAAGAAAAAGAAGGGGAGAGAGACTCGGTTGGGCAAAGGAAAAAGGAAGAGAAAATAAGAGCTAGCAAGGGGATGGAAAGAAGAAGCAAAAGAGAAGAAGAAAGGAAACAAAAAAAACTAGCTAAGGTAAACTACCTTAAAACTTATTTTGATCCATGAAAATTATAGAAAATTTATTTCTTTGGAGTTTATGGAAGCTTAATCATGTATAACTATCAATCAAGTATTTCTTCTAAGTTGTGATAATGGAAAAACAAAAGAGGAATCAAAAACCTAAAAGAAACAAACTTAGAAAAACCTAGAAAAGAGAAAACAAGGCAGTTTCTGCCCTATTTTTGTGAAACTTATAACTCCTAAACCATAAAGAGATAAAATTTAACTTTTAGATATGATATAAACATGAAAGTTAGCTACGTTTCCTAAGAATTTGGGATTTTTTCTACGGTTAAATTATTTATTATGAATTTCGTAAGGATCGAGGCTGGTCTGAATAGGGCAGAACTGAGTTTTATTGGTTGTGCTAGAGTTCGAGGGCATGGTTGGCCCTACACTCGTGGGTATAGAAAAATAGTATTATAGAGGAGCTGCCGAAAATTTGAGCTCAATCATAGTTCTAGAGAATTAATTATGAATTAAATAATTTTGAGTAGTTAAAACCTTAAATTAACTCTTAAAAAATATTTTATGGAGTAAATATGCATGTATGTATATGAATTTGTACATGTTAAGAGTAAACAATAACATTTTAGGGTGTGATAACATGGACCATGACAAAGAAAATCAAAAACCCTATAAGAAACAGGAAAAGAAAAATTGAAACAAATTGTATTGAAATTTTCAACAAAATAGGGCAAAAACCCTAAAAACAAGGCCTAATTTTGTAACGATAAGAACTTTTAGTGTATTTCGATTTTTTAATTAAGGTTTTTTTGGTTGGATAGCTCTGTACGTTAGCAAAATTTTGCACAGGTTTGAGGCCTAAATTCTTTGTAAATTATGTTTTGTGAATTTTCTAGCAAAATAGGGCAGATTGAGTAACTTTCTGACCTAGTTTTTCGTAAGAAGGTTCTGGACAGTTAACAGGGAAATAAAATCAGTGCTTTTGAGGCATGAAACCTGGTAGTATAAGGTATATTTCAGTCCAAGAATGAATGTAAACAGACATGTAATGAAGGAGTGATGACCAAAACAAAATCATGGTTTTTTAAATTAAAACAGTTATAACTTGAGTTCTACAACTCAGTTTAAGATGAAATTTTGGGTAAAAGTGTATTCTGATGTAAGGAAGATATTGTCCAAAATTCATAATTTTTGGACTTAATTTCGAATTATGAATATTATTGGAAATTTGAAGAGAAGTGGCTATGAAATAAATAGTAACATAACCGGAAAATTTTGGAAAATTCATAGGAATTCTAAAATGAGTATGTCTAACCCTAGTATAAAGGGTTTGACCAAACTAATTTAGCAAGTATGACTGGTGCAACGTTAGGAGAACGGAAAAATTAATAAAAGATGTTTAAGTGAGCAAAAATTGCGTAACAAAAATTTATTGATGAATATAAGTTAAAACTAAGTCATGGGACTTAAGACTTTAGAAAAATAAAGTTTGGAGTACCGAAATGCAAAAATAGATAAAAAGTAACCTTTAAAATAGGTTTAAAGGAGTAAATAATATTAAAATATAATTACGGGAAGTAACCGGTAAATGTTAACTGTAGGTTTGCAGAAATAAGATTAAATCATACAATCATATTGTAAAGCAGCAGAAGCATGACATAAACAGAATTTAAAATTTTCTACAATTCCATAGGAATCACCTTATGCAATATTATTAATTGAGGAAGGATAAAAGATATACCTTTGAAGAAGATCAACGCTTTGATGTAGTCTTCAAACTCCAATCTTTGTTCCTCCGCGATATCTACAATCCTCAAATCAAACGTTCGTTACTCAAAGTGTGCAATGCCCAAGAGGTGATCTTAGATTCTACTAGATCTTGGGTGGCTAGCCCTAATTCTCTCTATCTTAACACCTTAGGGTTTTAGAATACTTGCAAGAGAGATGCAAGTTGCATTAGCATTAGTCTATCCCACAATAAGACTCCTCTTATTTATAGACTAACTCTATTCCTAAAACCTTTTAAAAATTAGGATTTTAATTTAATTCTCAATATAAATTAAGAACTTTAATAATTAATAATAATAAGACTCCTCTTATTTATTTATAATAAGTATTTCTCCATGATACTTAATTATAAATATTAAGTTATTTAATTTATTCCACCAATAAATTAAATATACTTAATTTATTATTATTAAGTCAATCACTTATTCAATTATATTTCTTCCTTTTATGGTGTGACCCTCTAGGTTCAATATTAAGCCGATAGTAGAATAAATAAATTAGAATCATTCTAATATTATTTATAATGAATTAAACTCCTTTAATTCAAATATAAATAAATAATATTTATTCTACATCATGAGTGACACCTTATAAATAATGTATCATGACTATCCGGATAATATGAATACAACGTTCAATCATAAAGAATTATCACAAAAAATACAAAGAACCTATTCCGTGAATAGTTACCGTACAATTCAATCTTTCTACCATACAATGTCCCAATCAAATATAAAACATGGAATTACTATCAAGTTTTATTTATTTGATTATATGTATTTCAATTCTAAAATGCACAACTTTAGTTAATGTAAATTAGAAACTCCTTTCTAATTTCCATTCAACCTTGCCCAGGAATTTATGAGTTGTCACTTTATCGAATCACATAGGTCATTCTCTCCCTTTACTGGAAGTGATAGATCATTTGTTAATCATTCACCTATCTCTATATATACTTTATTATATCCGAACATACCCTAAAACATACCCTAGAGTATTAAGGAATATGACAAAACATAACTCGATATATACAAGATATTATAATGATCTCAAGTCCAATGATCACTTGTACTACTATCACTTTAGGAACTCCTATTGACAGGCAAGTAAAACTTCATTAGGGTTCCTTTATTCAAGTCACGTTCAGTGAACTTATTCTCCAATAAGCACCTACATACTTACTTTAGTATCTCCACACAAATGATTATGAGATCAATCATCCTCTTCAATAGAGCAAGCATAGTATGTATTAATCTATCCGAAATCAGTAACCCCCATTAGTGATCCATATGTTTAGGAACATTTTAGTTTTGAGCTATTTTGAATTTAGATCTCATTCGCATGATTAACATCATGATTCTAAAAGTATTGCTCAAAAACTATGGATTTATCACATTTATTAATTCAACTAATTAACATGGATAAAGAATGCCTTTTATTAAATAAATTCTCTTATTAATAAATGAATAAGATTACAAAGTAAATACTCATCACATCAAATGTGATTGGCTTGAGGGTATATTACTTTCATTAACATTATTATGAGAAAATTAATATGTTAATGAAAAATATTTCATAATGTTGTAGGTGACTCAAAATTAAGTACGGGAGAAGGATACGAGACTAAATAGCTAAATCAGGTATGTTCTATTAAATTCTTTAAATTCTTCGTAATGTGTGTCATGCATTCTTTCAATTGTTGAAATTGTACTCCGGAGATACATACATATTCTTGTGATATTTAAAGTAAAGAGTTTATGTTATTTGTTTAGGCTAAACTGTCAACAAACTGTTTATGTTTGAATGATTACTCTCGAAGCGTTTGAATTTCTATAAATTCCTTAAAGATAAGTTGAATGTCCCACACCAAATTTTTCTTGGTGCGGATTCCTGATGAAATTAATTGAGTTGAATAACCCAATTATATAGGAGAGTGTCGGGGGAGCCGACCATTACCGTTGAATTACGGTGAAGAAATGATGGAATCATCAACGCACTGTTAAAGTACGGTGTGGTTATGATGAAGTCATAACTTGAGGAATGTTATTAGACTGATCATCTAATAATATCCTATGGAGAGTTCGTAGTTTTTGTGATTGTTGAACATATTAAAGAGTTCGCAGTCTTTGACTGTGAACATTATAATCCGTTCTTGGTCCCTACGACCACTCAGTTATCTCTCTAAAAATATTGAAATCCTTGTGAATAACAATGTGATGAATTTCATAGACTCTGAAATCCAAAGCTGAATCTTTTATGATGTTATTGTTGTTGATTCTAAGATTCTTCTTGATTCATCAATTTTGTAACTATCTGTGATGTTAATTCAGTAGTTGAAATTTGAAATTTATACTCGTGCTTATGTTCTAAAATCTTTTAAACTTGCTGAACAAATTTGTTCCTCATCCTTGCATTCTATTTAAATTTTTAGATAAGGTAAAATAATCGAAAAGATTCGGAGTTAAAGATAAAGAGAAGGAAATAGTAAAGACTAAGGATAAATAATGTTGATGTAGCAGATTTGCTATGTTATACTAATTTTTGTAATATTATAAGATACGTTTATAATGTAATCAATTATTAAATTATGTAAGGAGTAGAGAGGTAGAAATATGTAATTTCATTTACGTGTAAATTTTTTTTTTTTTTTGTAAACGAGCCTAGTGTATATTATAGGTAGGTGTTGGGAATGTTAGGTTTAAGAATGTTAGGTTTAAGACCTAGAGAAAAATGAGTGGATGCATTTATTACTTTTGGTGAGACATGTATTGAATGTATAAAGGATTGATGCTTGAATATTAAGCAAGTGTGATGAATGTATTTGAACAATAATACACCAAAACTGTAGAGAGGACATAAATTTAGGGGCGTCACAATTTATGCAAAAATCCGGAAATCTATGCTCTAATACCATGTCAAGAATAACAAAATCACCATTGCAAAATCATAGATGACGAGATGGAGAGAAATTGTTCCTGTTATAAATTGTTGAATTCACGTTAGAACTAAAATAATGATGTACATATAGGGGTGAAAATCGATCCGAGTAGTTCGGTACTCGATTCAGATTCGACCCGAAAATATAATCCGAGACTCGGATTCGGTAGGTATCCGAGCCGAATATGAGCCAAGCTCGTTTTTGAGGTTATAATACTGAACTCGAATCTGAGCACAATATGAAAGTAGTATGCACACAAGCTAATCATATTTGATATGATGTAGCATATATACTTTGTAATCTTATTCGGTTATTAAAGGCATTTTACTTTATCTACATTATGTTGTTATATTAAATGTGATAAACTCATAGTTTGAGCAATGCTTTTAGAATCATGATGGTGATCATGCTAATGAGATCTAAATTCTAGATAGCTCACAAACTAAAATCGTTGGATTACTAAAAAGGGGATTAGTGAATCCGGATAGATTAGTACATACGATGTTTGCTCTTAGGAAGAGGATGATTGATCTCATAATCATTTGTGTGGAGACACTAAAGCAAATATGTAAGTGCTTATTGGAGAATAAGTTCACTGAACGTGGCTCGCTCAGGAATACCTAATGGAGTTTCACTCGCCTGTCAATAGGAATTCCTCTAGTGATAGTAGTACAAGTGATCCTTGGACTTAAGATCATCATAGTATCTTGTGTATGATGAGTTATACTTTGACATGTCCCTTAAGACCTTTAGAGTATATCAAAGGGTATGATTGGGTATAATAAGTTGTACATGGAGATAGGTGAATGATCAACAAAAAATCAACCACGTCTAGTAAAAGATGTGAATGTCCTATGTGATTCGATAAATGACAACTCAGTAGTCCTTGGCCAAGGCAGAATAAAATTAGAAAGAAGTTTCTAATTTGCATTATTTAGAGTTGTGCATTTGAGAATTGAAATACATATAATTAAATAAAATAAGACTTGACAGTAATTCCATGTCTTATATTTAATTGGGACATTGTATGGTAGAAGGATTGAATTGTATGGTAACTATGCACTGAAAGGTTCTTTTGTGATTAATGTTGAAATCTATATTATCTGGAAAGTCGTTGATCGCTAAGGAGACTTACCCTTATTGTAAAATAAATATTATTTATTTAAATGAATTAAATAGTTTAATTTATTTATTTAAATATAATTAGAATTGTTCTAATTGATTTATTCACAACCGGTTTCATATGGAGAACCTTAAGGGTCACACCGCAAAAAGAAAATATTTATTGAAGAAGTAAATGACATAATTGTAATAATAAGTTAAGTGTATTTAATTTAGTCTATGGAGATAGAATAAATTAAACAACTTAATATTTATTATTTAATATTTTGGAAATATTAAATATAAATTAATAAGAGGAGTCTTATTATTATTATTATTATTATTATTATTATTATTATTATTATTACTACTATTATTTAATTCCTAATAGGGATTGAGAATTAATTAATAGAAGTACTCTCTCATGAATTTCTAATTGGATTAGGAGCATAATTAATTAAATGAGTTTAATTATAATAGAAACCCTAATCCTAAATAGTTTAGGGAAGGGTTTTCCTACATCTATAAATAAGAGAAGTCTTATCATAGATTGGAGTTACACACTCTTGCATTAGATTGTGGAGAGTACTTGCAATTTCTATAGAGATAGAAACTAGGGTTTTGTCAATACCCAACTTCTTGAATAACTATTCTTCCTTGGTGGATCACCTCTAGAGGCCAAACACTTGAGTGGCTAACGTTGATCAAAGGAAGGAATCTCATCAGTGGAATTCGAGGAGAACACGAAGGACTAGAAGATGAACTTGTACCCGAGAAAGCTTTGATCTACGAGGGTATAATTCTTATTCTCTTTCTCTTTCGTTTAATTGATAGTTGAACACAAGGATAGATCATGGTGATGGTTTGTATTAAAATTTTAAAATCCGTTTTATCACACTTCCGCCCTATTTGTGTAATTTGATTGCATGCTTGCGTAATATACAAACCTAACAGTGGTATCAGAGCCTAACCTTATGCTAATTATGGATTATTATGATTCCATGTATGTATGGGTATGCGATTGGATCGATTTTCTGGGCAACGGAAAAAAATTTCGAAGTCTGCGCCGCTTCCAGTACATTTTGGAGCGCGGCCGCGCCCGAACCCAGAAATCTTTTGGGGTATCCAGCGCGCCCGCGCCGCTCCTAGTTCATTTTGGAGCGCGGTCGCGCCGGTCTGCAGATTTTAAAAAAAAAATTTGATTTTATTTATTTTCAATTAAGATAAAAGGTTTATTTTGAATTGGAATATAATTAAAATTAAAAGTTTTATTTGACTTGGAATTGGATTCCATGTTAACTAGAATAAAAGAGTTTATTCTATTTTGGAATAGGATTCCATGTTTCCTAGAATAAAGGAGTTTATTCGCACATGGAATAGGATTCCATGTTTCCTTAAAAATAAAGATGTTTATTTTGATAAGGAATAGGATTCAACATATTTTATTTTTCAGTAATTTTAAGTTAAAATAAAGGAGTTTATTTTGATTTGGAATTTGATTAAAAATAAAGGAGTTTATTTTTATTCAAAATTGGATAAAATAAAATAAAAAAGTTTAATATGATTTAAATTTTGATTAAAATAAAGGAGTTTATTTTTGTTTCAAAATTGAATTTCTAGTAAACTTTTAATTGCCCATTAAATGATATCAATGCATATATGGAATGGTTTTATTATTCATGAGATGAATGTTATTTATTGATACATATGGAGATATGTATGATAATAAATAGGGATTGATTATGGACTATTGACCAATGTGTGATTGAAATTATTTTAGAGGATGCTTGAATGAATAAGTTTTATAAATGGGGTCTGCGTACCTCGTCTTCTCTAATTTTTCTTAATGTAAATTATATCTCCCTCCTATGCACTTCCCCTTGACTGTTGATCAAGGTTTCTATTTATTGTAAATAGTTTATGTAATAGGTTTAGTTAGAATTACTTGAAGAATTAGAGACAAAGGATCAAGGAGCGCTTGAAGACCCGTTTGTAATGGAGTCCGGGTTTAAATATAATAGTTATATTTAAATTTAATTCTTGCACCCTAGGTTTGACCTTTTGGTTCACTTGGTGGCTCTAGTGAACCAAACTAGAATAAAAGTCCATAATCAATCCGGGTAGAATATAGTATTATGTATGTGCATGTTAACTATGTATATATTATATATTATCCAACATGCTTCACATGTTAAATAATATGACGCGTATTTTATATATATATATGTGTGCATGTGCGCTAAACAAGATGAGACTAATAATAACAAACCCCTCAAAAAAACCATATTAAGTCCTAAACGTTTAAAGATATTTGGAATATCGAACGTCGCCTTCTAGCATGCTAAAGCAATAGAGTATTAAATATTTAATATGAGTTTGTTGTGTCACACAAGGCAAGTATTAAATATTTAAGATGTTGCCTTATCACATTTGATGCTTACAAATAGACTGAACGATGCTGTTTTGTTGTGTCACACAAGGACAATGTTTTTCTTTTGAATATATGGAAGTGCTAGGTTGGACTTAACTTGGATAATTTTGATTCGGATGTGTCACACTTTATCAAAATAATCTAAGAGGCAAAAATACAAGGAGTTACATAGTGATGTAATTGACAATAGTTGTCTACCTATTTATTTGTATATCGTTTGTTGTGTCACACAAGGCTACATACATTTGAAATGGGATCCTTATTCTCACTAGCAAATCTTTAATTAGAATTGTCGAACTATATAATGAGGGTAATATAGTTTGATGAAAAAGTGAGAGATACCAATTTAAAATAAAGACCTAATTTATTTTGGTAATTAATTAAAAGAATGTATGCTAAAATGCTGTTAAATTACAAATTCATTTTACAGAATTTTACAATGTCTAATTCACTATCACTGCGTAGCATATTAGATACTAATTAACCGGACCGAATTACACGGACTGGTTAAGAAATTTGAGAATAGTTCTCAAAGCTGAAAAGTTATCTTATATCCTTAATACGTATATCCTTGCAATGGTTGCAGACAATGCCTCTGAGGAAGAGATTGTTACTTTTAGAAAGTGGTAAGATGATGCACAGTTGGCTCAATACATCATGCTCGCATCCATGAGTAACGAGCTTCAGCGTCAGCATGAAACTATTGATGCTCCTACTGTACTCCTGCACCTTCAAGGAGTTGAATGGTGAGAAAAGTAGGACTGCTAGATATTAGATATCTAAGGAGCTCTTCCAATCTAGAATAACCGATGGCACTACAGTATAGACAAATGTCCTAAAAATGATCAATCTGATTGAACAATTGGGACAACTGGATTTTGTATTGGATGAAGAGTTGATCCAAGATTTGATCTTGCAATCACTCCCGGACTCTTTCTCACAATTTGTTGTGAATTTTCACGTGAACAAGCTATATGTCAACCTGCATGAGTTGCTTAAACACGTTGAAAAACTGTAAAGAGTCACTTTCCAATCAAGAAAGACCAAGTCTTACTGGTAGATGATTCTTCCAGGAAACGGAAGAGGGCCAAAGGATCTTCTTAAAAGAAGAAAAATTCAAAAAAGGTATAAGGAAAGGCAATAACTAAGGACACTAAGAACAAAACTGATACAGATAACAAAGGAGTTTGCTTCCACTGCAATAAGCCTGGACACTGGAAAGGAAACTGTAAGGAGCATCTTGCAGAGGCTAACCAGAAGAAGCTTAGTGAAGCTTCGGTTACAGATATAGGTTTGTTCATCATTGAAATAAATCTTTCTGTAAGTCAAGGTTCTACTTGGGTATTAGATACTGGCTATAGTTCTCACGTATGCAATCTAATACAGAGACTAAGTAGAAGTAGAAAGCTAAACAAAGAGTAAGTAATCTTACGTGCGGAGAATGGAGTAATGGTTGCTACATTAGCCGTAGGAACTTATAGTTTAGCGTTGCCTACGGGCAAGTCTATTAAGTTAATAAGTTGTTATTATGTTTCAGTTCTCTTAAGAAACATTATTACTTCCGTTGTTGGACAAGAAAGGTTCTGGTATTATATTTAAGAACAATTATTGTTTTATTTATAATGATAATATTTTGTTTGAAACTGGAAGATCACTTGATGGACTTTGTAAACTTCACTTACATGAAAAATAATTTTGCAAATTGAACAAACTAGTAAAAGAAAAGGAGATGATCATTCAAAGAGTTGAATATGTGTATTTGATGAAATACAAGTCTGAATCATTTGAAAGGTTCAAAGAATTCAAAAGTGAAACAAATTGACAAAGTATTAAGATTCTTTTATCAGATCGAAGAAGGAATACTTGTACAATGAGTTTCTAGATCATCTTAAAATGGCATTTTCTCATAATGGACGCTTCATGATACGCAATGATTGATTGGTGTATCTTAAAAGAGAAATCGTACCTTGTTGGACATGGTGCGGTCCATAATGATTTTTACCGACATTCTAGTATCCATCTAGGGTTATGCCCTAGAAACGGCTGCATATCTATAAAATAAGGTAACCTCAAAATCCGGCCCCAAGACTCCATAAAAGTTATGGATAGGGAGGATTCCTAATCTTAAGTATGTTAAGATAAGGGGTTGTCTAACTTATGTGAAAATATTTCAAAAGATAAGTTTGGGACAAAATCTGACAAGTGCAGAGTTGTGGGATATCCTAAAGAAAGTTTAGGGTATTATTACTATAATCTTACACGCTGCCTTCTTGTATAAAGGTGTTTATCATTGAAGGAGCTAGTGGGAGAGTAATAGATCCTGAAAGAGTTCAAGAACCACAAAGCACTTTAAGTCAAACCGAGGAACCTGTAGATAGACCTATTGTACCACAATCGAATCGTAAATCTGGAAGAGTACCAAAGATACCTAGGACGTATGGATTCATCATAGAGGATGATGATGAGGTACGCATTATAGAGGATGATGATCTAGTTATATACGATGAGGCTATGAGTAGAAGACACTCAGAGAAATGGCAGATGGCCATGAAATCCGAAATGAACTCCATGTATGAGAATCAAGTATAGACTCTGGTTACTCCACCGAAAGGCATAGCGCCTAAAGGGTGTATATGGGCTTTAAGAGAAAGACTAGGGTAAATGGCAAGGTAGAGACCTATAAGACCATACCTGTTTAAAAGGTTTCAAATAAAGTCAAGGAGTTGACTATGATAAAACCTTATTACCGGGTAATGCTCAAGTCCATTTGGATTTTGCTTGTGATTGCAGCTTATTACGAAATCTGGCAAAATGGATGTGGAGACGTCTTTCCTCAATGAAGACTTGAGGAGAATGTATGTATGATACAGCCAGAGGAATTTGTTTCAAAGGTTGAAGCAAATCGTGTATGTAAGCTACAATGATCCATTTATGGATTGAAGCAAGCTTCTCAAAGATGGAACATTCGTTTTGATGAGACAGTCAAAAGAGTTTGATTTTATCAAAAATGAGAATGAACCTAGTGTGTACAAAAGGGTCAGTGGGAGCACTGTGACATTCCTAGTATTATATGTTGATATACTACTGATAAAGAATGACACACCAATGCTACAATCAGTAAAGATAAAATTGTCTAAACATTCCTCCATGAATAACTTGGGAGGAGCATCCTATAAATTGGGGATATAAATCTATATAGATAGATTTAAAAGGATGTTTGGCTTGACCCAATGAACGTATATTCATTCGATGCTAAAAGCGTTTAGCATGGCAAACTCTAAGAGAGGTCTCATGATGATGAGTCATGGAGTGTATCTCTTTAAATTATCCTCAATGAAAAGAGATCGCATGAGTTACTATCATGTATGCAATGAATATACAAGGCCTGATGTTAATCAGTCATAATCTGGAGAAGATCACTGTAAGACAGTGAAAAATATCTTTAAGTACTTAACTGGTACTAAGGATGTGATCATGATTAATGGTGGGTCTGAATTAAAACTAGAGGGTTAAACAGACTCAAGTTTTTTCAGACTGACCAAGACGATAACAAATCCACTTTAAGGTAAATCGTTACCTTGAATGGTGGTGCAATGAATTGGAAAGGTTCCAAACAGCAAAGAGTTGCTGATTTAGTGACAAAGACAAAGTATATAGCTGTAAGTGAAGCTGCAAGTTGATTGTTTGGATGAAAAGTTCATCACAGAACTAGGAATAGTTCCTAAGTCTCATCTTGGATTTAAACATGTGTTGCGACACTTTCATTTGATTAGAAGAATCATTGAAATAGAAGAAGTCACTATAGAAATAGAAGAAGTCACTATAGAGATAGTGGACTCTCAAGAACAACATTGCATATCCATTTACTAAAGCTTTATCCAAACAGCAGGATGATCGTCACTTAGAGAAGATGGGTATTAGATACCATGACGATTGGCTTTAGTGAAAGTGGGAGATTGAAAGTAGTATGCATACAAGCTAATCATATTTGATATGATGTAGCATATATACTTTGTAATCTTATTCGGTTATTAAAGGCATTTTACTTTATCTACATTGTGCTGTTATATTAAATGTGATAAATCCATAGTTTTGAGCAATGCTTTTAGAATCATGATGGTGATCATGCTAATGAGATCTAAATTCTAGATAGCTCACAAACTAAAATCGTTCCTAATCGTTGGATTACTAAAGAGTGAATTAGTGAATCCGGATAGATTAGTACATACGTTGTTTGCTCTTAGAAAGAGGATGATTGATCTCATAATCATTTATGTGGAGACACTAAAGCAAATATGTAAGTGCTTATTGGAGAATAAGTTCACTGAACCTGGCTCGCTAAGAAATACCTAATGGAGTTTTACTCGCCTGTCAATAGGAATTCCTCTAGTGATAGTAGTACAAGTGATCCTTGGACTTAAGATCATCATAGTATCTTGTGTATGATGAGTTATACTTTGACATGTCCCCTAAGACCTTTAGAGTATATCAAAGGGTATGATTGGGTATAATAAGTTGTACGTGGAGATAGGTGAATGATCAACAAAGAATCTACCACGTCTAGTAAAAGATGTGAATGTCCTATGTGATTCGATAAATGACAACTACGTAGTCCTTGGCCAAGGCAGAATGAAATTAGAAAGGAGTTTCTAATTTGCATTATTTAGAGTTGTGGATTTGAGAATCGAAATGCATATAATTAAATAAAATAAGACTTGACAGTAATTCCATGTCTTATATTTAATTGAGACATTGTATGGTAGAAGGATTGAATTGTACGGTAACTATGCACTGAAAGATTCTTTTATGATTAATGTTGAAATCTATATTATCTGGAAAGTCGTTGATCGCTAAGGGGACTTACCCTTATTGTAGAATAAATATTATTTATTTAAATGAATTAAATAGTTTAATTTATTTATTTAAATATAATTAGAATTGTTCTAATTTATTTATTAACAACCGGTTTAATATGGAGAACCTAAAGGGTCACACCGCAAAAAGAAAATATTTATTTAAGTAGTAAATGGCATAATTGTAATAATAAGTTAAGTGTATTTAATTTAGTCTATGGAGATAGAATAAATTAAACAACTTAATATTTATTATTTAATATTTTGGAAATATTAAATATAAATTAATAAGAGGAGTCTTATTATTATTATTATTACTATTGTTATTATTTAATTCCTAATAGGGATTGGGAATTAATTAATAGAAGTACTCTCTCATGAATTCCTAATTGAATTAGGAGCATAATTAATTAAAGGAGTTTAATTATAATAGAAACACTAATCCTAAATAGTTTAGGGAAGGGTTTTTCTACATCTATAAATAAGTGAAGTCTTATCATAGATTGGGGTTACACACTCTTGCATTAGATTGTGGAGAGTACTTGCAATTTCTATAGAGATAGAAACTAGGGTTTTGCCAATACCCAACTTCTTGAGTAACTATTCTTCTTGGTGGATCACCTCTAGAGGCCAAACACTTGGGTGGCTAACGTTGATCAAAGGAAGGAATCTCATCGGTGGAATTCGAGGAGAACACGAAGGACTAGGAGTTGAACTTGTACCCGAGGAAGCTTTGATCTACGAGGGTATAATTCTTATTCTCTTTCTCTTTCGTTTAATTGATAATTGAACACAAGGATAGATCATGGTGATGGTTTGTATTAAAATTTTAAAATCTGTTTTATCACGCTTTCGCCCTATTTGTGTAATTTGATTGCATGCTTGCGTAATATACAAACCTAACACAATATTGTTCGCTCGTTTTAGGGTTCTAGCTTGCCTCTTTCATTTGATCCATACTCAATCCTTACTCGATGAACCCTACTTGTTTAGGGGTTCGATACTTACTTGATCGTTTAGTATCTGATAAAGCAGGAAAAGTTTAGCCATTTGGTTGTTTAAGAATATGAGCTAATGGACCAATATATACATGTAATTGGATATTGGCGTCAAATAGGTAAATTAAATTAATATTTAATTTATGATAAAATTTATAGACTAAATAAATTATTTTAAAACAATTTATGGGAGGAGGAAATAAATTTAACTTAATTATATAATATTAATTGTATAAATTGAATAAATTACTATTTAATGTAACATTCATTACACAAAAAATGTTAAATTAATGATGGATTTATTCCATAAGTTGAGAAATAATTTTTATACATAACGTAAATGTATAATTATCCAAATTTTAGTAATAATGGAATTACATGTAATTGTAATACATGTAATGGTAATATATAAAATAAATTATATATATATATATATAATGTGTGGTGGGAATGAAATGGGTATATATATGTGTGTGTGTGTGTGTGTGTGTGCTAGAATGATAAGTGGAATGTGCTGAGATTAGGAGTTCTCGGAATTAAGAAATTAAAAACTAATACTAAGTTATTAAACTAAACCAACCACCCGTGAGCAAAGTTTCATTTTTTTATATCTCCATAATAGCAAGTAGCCAAATTTGACGGGGATGTCAGTAAATGCCTCTTAATATTATAGTATTATATACTACTATTCCATTATTGCTATATATATATACACTATTTCAGCTGGAAGTAACATATACATAAATTATAGAGAGTTATGGGCAGCCTTGAGAGTTGAGAGCATGAATTTGAATATGCTCACCGTTTTTGAGTTAGTGTCTTGGTTCCCTTAAACCAAAGTAAATTGTTCCCATGCTATGCTTCCCACGCTTGACCATTGGCTAGTTGCAAGAGATTAACTCTCTTATATATTCATCAACATTACACAAGAGAGAGAGAGAGAAAAAAACAAACAAAAGAAGAAAAAGAAGGCTGATTTCGGCAGCCCCTTTATGGGGAGGAGAGGAGCTTTATTTTGGTTTAATAAAAAACTAAGGTTTTGCCAATACCCAACTTCTTGAATACCTATTCTTCCTTGGTGGATCACCTCTAGAGGCCAAACACTTGGGTGGCTAACGTTGATCAAAGGAAGGAATCTCATCGGTGGAATTCGAGGAGAACACGAAGGACTAGGAGTTGAACTTGTACCCGAGGAAGCTTTGATCTACAAGGGTATAATTCTTATTCTCTTTCTCTTTCGTTTAATTAATAATTGAACACAAGGATAGATCATGGTGATGGTTTGTATTAAAATTTTAAAATCCGTTTTATCACGCTTCCGCCCTATTTGTGTAATTTGATTGCATGCTTGCGTAATATACAAACCTAACACAATACCGTTCGCTCGTTTTAGGGTTCGAGCTTGCCTCTTTCATTTGATCCATACTCAATCCTTACTCGATGAACCCTACTTGTTTAGGGGTTCGATACTTACTTGATCGTTTAGTATCTGATAAAGCAGGAAAAGTTTAGCCATTTGGTTGTTTAAGAATATGAGCTAATGGACCAATATATACATGTAATTGGATATTGGCGTCAAATAGGTAAATTAAATTAATATTTAATTTATGATAAAATTTATAGACTAAATAAATTATTTTAAAATAATTTATGGGAGGAGGGAATAAATTTAACTTAATTATACAATATTAATTATATAAATTGAATAAATTACTATTTAATGTAACGTTCATTACACAAAAAATGTTAAATTAATGATGGATTTATTCCATAAGTTGAGAAATAATTTTTATACATAACGTAAATGTATAATTATCCAAATTTTAGTAATAATGGAATTACATGTAATTGTAATACATGTAATGGTAATATATAAAATAAATTATATATATATATAATGTGTGGTGGGAATGAAATGGGTATATATGTGTGTGTGTGTGTGTGTGTGTGCTAGAATGATAAGTGGAATGTGCTGAGATTAGGAGTTCTCGGAATTAAGAAATTAAAAACTAATACTAAGTTATTAAACTAAACCAACCACCCGTGAGCAAAGTTTCATTTTTTTATATCTCCATAATAGCAAGTAGCCAAATTTGACGGGGATGTCAGTAAATGCCTCTTAATATTATAGTATTATATACTACTATTCCATTATTGCTATATATATATACACTATTTCAGCTGGAAGTAACATATACATAAATTATAGAGAGTTATGGGCAGCCTTGAGAGTTGAGAGCATGAATTTGAATATGCTCACCGTTTTTGAGTTAGTGTCTTGGTTCCCTTAAACCAAAGTAAATTGTTCCCATGCTATGCTTCCCACGCTTGACCATTGGCTAGTTGCAAGAGATTAACTCTCTTATATATTCATCAACATTACACAAGAGAGAGAGAGAGAAAAAAACAAACAAAAGAAGAAAAAGAAGGCTGATTTCGGCAGCCCCTTTATGGGGAGGAGAGGAGCTTTATTTTGGTTTAATAAAAAACTAAGGTTTTGCCAATACCCAACTTCTTGAATACCTATTCTTCCTTGGTGGATCACCTCTAGAGGCCAAACACTTGGGTGGCTAACGTTGATCAAAGGAAGGAATCTCATCGGTGGAATTCGAGGAGAACACGAAGGACTAGGAGTTGAACTTGTACCCGAGGAAGCTTTGATCTACAAGGGTATAATTCTTATTCTCTTTCTCTTTCGTTTAATTAATAATTGAACACAAGGATAGATCATGGTGATGGTTTGTATTAAAATTTTAAAATCCGTTTTATCACGCTTCCGCCCTATTTGTGTAATTTGATTGCATGCTTGCGTAATATACAAACCTAACACAATACCGTTCGCTCGTTTTAGGGTTCGAGCTTGCCTCTTTCATTTGATCCATATTCAATCCTTACTCGATGAACCCTACTCGTTTAGGGGTTCGATACTTACTTGATCGTTTAGTATCTGATAAAGCAGGAAAAGTTTAGCCATTTGGTTGTTTAAAAATATGAGCTAATGGACCAATATATACATGTAATTGGATATTGGCGTCAAATAGGTAAATTAAATTAATATTTAATTTATGATAAAATTTATAGACTAAATAAAACAATTTATGGGAGGAGGGAATAAATTTAACTTAATTATACAATATTAATTATATAAATTGAATAAATTACTATTTAATGTAACGTTCATTACACAAAAAATGTTAAATTAATGATGGATTTATTCCATAAGTTGAGAAATAATTTTTATACATAACGTAAATGTATAATTATCCAAATTTTAGTAATAATGGAATTACATGTAATTGTAATACATGTAATGGTAATATATAAAATAAATTATATATATATATAATGTGTGGTGGGAATGAAATGGGTATATATATGTGTGTGTGTGTGTGTGTGTGCTAGAATGATAAGTGGAATGTGCTGAGATTAGGAGTTCTCGGAATTAATAAATTAAAAACTAAAACTAAGTTATTAAACTAAACCAACCACCCGTGAGCAAAGTTTCATTTTTTTTATATCTCCATAATAGCAAGTAGCCAAATTTGACGGGGATGTCAGTAAATGCCTCTTAATATTATAGTATTATATACTACTATTCCATTATTGCTATATATATATACACTATTTCAGCTGGAAGTAACATATACATAAATTATAGAGAGTTATGGGCAGCCTTGAGAGTTGAGAGCATGAATTTGAATATGCTCACCGTTTTTGAGTTAGTGTCTTGGTTCCCTTAAACCAAAGTAAATTGTTCCCATGCTATGCTTCCCACGCTTGACCATTGGCTAGTTGCAAGAGATTAACTCTCTTATATATTCATCAACATTACACAAGAGAGAGAGAGAGAAAAAAACAAACAAAAGAAGAAAAAGAAGGCTGATTTCGGCAGCCCCTTTATGGGGAGGAGAGGAGCTTTATTTTGGTTTAATAAAAAACTAAGGTTTTGCCAATACCCAACTTCTTGAATACCTATTCTTCCTTGGTGGATCACCTCTAGAGGCCAAACACTTGGGTGGCTAACGTTGATCAAAGGAAGGAATCTCATCGGTGGAATTCGAGGAGAACACGAAGGACTAGGAGTTGAACTTGTACCCGAGGAAGCTTTGATCTACAAGGGTATAATTCTTATTCTCTTTCTCTTTCGTTTAATTAATAATTGAACACAAGGATAGATCATGGTGATGGTTTGTATTAAAATTTTAAAATCCGTTTTATCACGCTTCCGCCCTATTTGTGTAATTTGATTGCATGCTTGCGTAATATACAAACCTAACACAATACCGTTCGCTCGTTTTAGGGTTCGAGCTTGCCTCTTTCATTTGATCCATATTCAATCCTTACTCGATGAACCCTACTCGTTTAGGGGTTCGATACTTACTTGATCGTTTAGTATCTGATAAAGCAGGAAAAGTTTAGCCATTTGGTTGTTTAAAAATATGAGCTAATGGACCAATATATACATGTAATTGGATATTGGCGTCAAATAGGTAAATTAAATTAATATTTAATTTATGATAAAATTTATAGACTAAATAAATTATTTTAAAACAATTTATAGGAGGAGGGAATAAATTTAACTTAATTATACAATATTAATTGTATACATTGAATAAATTACTATTTAATGTAACGTTCATTACACAAAAAATGTTAAATTAATGATGGATTTATTCCATAAGTTGAGAAATAATTTTTATACATAACGTAAATGTATAATTATCCAAATTTTAGTAATAATGGAATTACATGTAATTGTAATACATGTAATGGTAATATATAAAATAAATTATATATATATATATATATGTGTATAATGTGTGGTGGGAATGAATGGGTATATATATATGTGTGTGTGTGTGTGTGTGTGTGCAAGAATGATAAGTGGAATGTGCTGAGATTAGGAGTTCTCGGAATTAAGAAATTTAAAACTAATACTAAGTTATTAAACTAAACCAAGCACCCGTGAGCAAAGTTTCATTTTTTTTATATCTCCATAATAGCAAGTAGCCAAATTTGACGGGGATGTCAGTAAATGCCTCTTAATAGTATAGTATTATATACTACTATTCCATTATTGCTTTATATATATACACTATTTTAGCTGGAAGTAACATATACATAAATTATAGAGAGTTATGGGCAGCCTTGAGAGTTGAGAGCATGAATTTGAATATGCTCACGGTTTTTGAGTTAGTGTCTTGGTTCCCTTAAACCAAAGTAAATTGTTCCCATGCTATGCTTCCCACGCTTGACCATTGGCTAGTTGCAAGAGATTAATTCTTTTATATATTCATCAGTATTACACAAGAGAGAGAGAAAAAAAAACAAACAAAAGAAGAAAAAGAAGGCTGATTTCGGCAGCCCCTTTATGGGGAGGAGAGGAACTTTATTTTGGTTTAAAAATAGCTTGTGCATGTGTAAGAAGTGTAAGAGCATGGGTGCATTGGTTAGGCAAAATGCATACTTATACACTTTGTATGTATAGGTTGTGTAAGCACTAAATTATATCTTATTACACTAAACATTTTCAGCATTCCACATTTCAAACACCCTCTTCGGCTCTTCATCTCTTCAAACTTGTAACTTATTCAATGGAACATGTTGATGCTTCTGGTATATTCATATATATTAATTGACTTATATATGTATAACTATAATATTTTATTGTGCATGCATATGTTATATTGATTCAAAGTTATTTGTTATTCTGATTATTGTTTTGTTTGCTTGTTTAAGGTAATAACGAGATCATAAGTTTGATTGAAGATCTATCTGGACCATTTCAAATGCCAAATACTAGAACTGAAAACCTATCTCAAGTTACTGATGGTCAAGTGCTTAATTCCTCTGGTTTTGGTGATTCTCAGCCTAAAAATGCTACTGAGGTTGAGGTTGAAGTTGAGCATGAAAAAAAAAAGAAAAGAAAAATCTCAAAAGCATGGGAGGAGTTTATTGTTGTGACATTAAGAGATGGAACCAAGAAGGCTGAGTGCAAGCATTGCCGTACAAGGCTTGCTCTTCAAAATACTAGTTCTACCAATCATTTAAATAGGCACATGAACACTTGCTCACATGAATATTTTTTAATTTTTATGTCTCATTTTGGTGTGATCCATCTCAGGCTCGAACTCGAACAAAAAGGCTCGCGAATTACTCGTTATGAAAACGAGTCAAGTAACTTCGAGCCGAGTAGTATCGAGTAATTCATCGAGTCGAACTTGATCAGCCTTGAAAAATATTAATTTGAATTCGAGTCGAACCTGAAAACAAATTTTTTGATCCGAGTCGAGTTTGAGCATTAGAGTGTTCGGATCGACTCGGGATCATTTTCACCCCTATGTACATATGCTATTTATACTTAATACTACCCTACTCAAACTCTTACTAACTGCCACCTGTTAATAGTTGTCATAAGTTAGCTAAATGATTGCAATAGCCTTACTAACGAATTTAATAATAGTAAACTACTTTATTTACATTGAATCATCCGAATATGTTGGTCCATCTTATAATGTAGACGCACTCTCAAGCTGATTTGTTCTGCTAGTTATTAAACCTTTTATCTCAATGCCGAGAATGTATTATGTTACGTTTGGATTGAGAGAATGAAATAGAGGAAAGAATGAAATAAAAATAATGTATTTGATAATAATTTTGGAGGATAAACCATTCCAATGTAATGAAAATTTATTTCATCTATTTATTTTTTTTATTCCATGTGAGAGAAGGTGAAATAAAATTTATTCTAATGGAATAGATATTTGTAATAATTTTATCATTATATGACAACACTAATCACCAACATCAACCAAACATATACTTAAAATTATTTTATTTCATCCTATATTCTATTCCTTCAATCCAAACGTATCATTAATGCACATGTTAGCTTTGCCTGCTATATCTCCAATATCTTCTAGTACCTTAGCGTCGTATTGATGTAAGAACCCACCCCCTGAAGAGCCCCCTAAAACCATTCGACAAAAAACCTCCTCTTACGTTTATCTGTTTTAAGACCCAAAGGACTAGAAAGCCACGTCACTGCAGCAAATGGGCATGATAAAAAGGCATTTAAAACAGTTTTCGAATCAACGTCACATAAAGGACATTCACCGGTGATATCTATCTTGCACCTTCGTAAATCGTCTCATCATACTAAAAGTATTTCCCCACCCTTTTTTATTCTATATCTTAAGAAAATTCATAAATAAGAAAATTTTAATTTCTATGTCAAAATTCTCTTTCTACCTCTCCTCCTCCTTAAACTCGCGAACATAAGAGTTGGGATGCTAAGTTGAATACGTGGAGTGGAGTGGAGTGGAGTGGAGGATATATCCGTGATAAGTGGTGACAGATATGTACAAAAAAGAAACAAATAAATTTTAAGAATATTTTTAAAAATACTACAATTGAAAAAAAATTAGAAATAAATATAACCTCGATTTTAATTTATAAAAATTAGTTTAAAATATTTTGAAATTTAAAATTAAGATTATTTATCAAATAATAATAAATTTTACAATCAATAATATTTTTAAATATTACATATTATATTGACTGAAGTTAAAAAAAATTATGTCAATTATAAATTTAAAAATATTATTCCCTCCGTCCCAAATTAATTGCATTTCTAGGACTTTTTAAAGTCAAATTGACTATTTTTAAAACTAATCTTTTTGTTATTTTTGCTAACATATAGGTGAAGATATTATAACCAAAAGAAAGTATATACAATTTATTACTAATTTTAATTTTTATAATTTTAGAAATATATTTATATATGCTTAATTATTAATTTTAAAAATAGTCAATTTGACTTTAAAAAATCTTAGAAATGCAATTAATTTGGGACAGAGGGAGTACTTTAAAAAATTAATTATGACTTATAATTTGGAACGGAACGGAACGGAAGGAGTATATGTTTTCGATAACTCCCCGTCACACACATCGAACCCAAGTTCCTCCTAATCGAAGCCAAGATTCGACAGAATCACAGAAGTTCCTAACTCCGTTATCTCTCTCTTTCTCTCTCCAAACGTCCGGTGAAACTCTCTCTCTACATTCTGCAAGTTACCGGCGGAAATTGGCCGATGGCCGCACCTAGAACTCGCTCCGGACGATCCACTCCCCTCCGCGACTCGGACACTCGACTCACTGAGTCGGAGAAGATTGAAGGTGCCGGAAGCTGGGATGCCCTTGAATGGACCAAAGTTGAAGTAATACCATTATATTTCGACTTTTCCTCCCTTCAATTCAATTCAACTCAATTGTAATTGATTTTGCTTCACATTGTGCAATTTTCAGCCTGTTTCAAGGTCTGTTCCCTATGCCGTATTGGATTTTTTGCTCGAAGCCGAACAAGTAATTGTTGAGGTGCGTTTATACAAGTTTTATTTATCCTTTTTTTTCCTCCAAGTTTTGTAGAATATTGGTATCGATTGATAGTTGGATAAAACTGATATAGATATGCATTTTATCAAGATTTTGTGCCAACTAATTTATCATCATAAATTTGGCAGCAAAATTTCTGTTCAGCATGATTTTATTGCATACTGTTCAAGTAATTGTATACAGTGATGCATATAAATTTTGTTGTATTCTCAAAACATATGTAAATATATCTATTTGGATAGCAAGGTTTGTGTTTTTTGAATTTTGTAGCGTCCCATGATTATGTGGAATAGAAATCAGAATTTTGAATTTACAGCTTAAAAAGGTATTTCTCCTCCTTGTAACACTTACCAAAGAAATCAAAGTAGAAGGAGGTGTAGAAGCAGAGAGGAGTAAGAATGATGAAAGAAGAGAATTCAATAAGTAATAGGGTCTATTTCATCATCATGCCTTACATTCTTTATAAAGAAGCTCATATGGGACTATTCCTATATCCATACAAAACAGATAGATCTGTTATAACATAATTATTTTCTGAAATAAACTCTAACAAACTGGGTGAGTTTGTATAAATTAGGTAACTAGCTTGATCCTAAATGATGGCATCTACTTTCATAACTTCAATGTTGAAATGGTCACATCGTGGCACCCATTTACCCTTTTGGGCTTTCACTATCTTTTTTTTCTACGTCGTGGCACCCAATTACACTTTTACTATTTCTCTGTTTCAGTAGGAATTTCTTACTATCTTTCGTCTCTTGTCCTATTGTGTTAGTGTCTTGGTAAATACCCTAGCAAAAAAACCAAACTACCTCTGAACATTTACAGCTTAATGCAGATGTATGTACATAATTGCTGATTGTTGATTAGTGGATTGCATTTAATATGCGTAATATGCTCAAAAAAGTAAACTACATAAAGATCAATATCAGGAAGAGTCAATTGATTCTGGTGGGGGAGGTAGAAGATATAGCTTTTTTTTTAGAAAAATTGGGTTGCCATGTGATTTTTTTTTTTGCCGTGTTTATATTTTGGTTTACAATTTCGAGCGAGGCATAAGGCGAATGGTAGTTTAGATCTAGTGGTGGGGGTGGTTTGAGAGGAGATTAGCAGATTGGAAGCACTACTATCTTTTGAAACAGGGTAGTGTGGTTATAATAAGATCAACCTGTCTGTTGCTCTGATTCAACTTTCTGCATATGCTAGACGAAGGTTGGAGAATCTTGTTTAGGATTTTTTATGGAAAGGGAATGATTAGGACGGGAAGTACAATTTTGTTAGTTGGGAGAAATCTTTGTGCTGCAAGAGAAGGGTGATTTTTGTTGTCAAGGGAGTTTGGTTCTTTAATAAAGCCCTTCATGGGAGTTTGGTTGTAGCGTTTTCTTTCCGATGAATATCGATTCTAGAAGAGATTGATGGTACATTGATTTGGATTGGAACAGGAGCGCAAATCACTAAAACACCATATGAGGTATGTTTGTGGAAAGGTATTGTTCATGGCTAACATATTTCTTTTCTTGGGGGCATTTCCGAAGGATTCAATTCTGGCAAGAAACTTGGACTGGCGAAGAGCCTTTTTGCTTGATTTTTTGAACCTTTTCGGCGTAGCGGTGGATAGGAAAGCGGTACCGCTGATTATATGACCATTGTGAAAGAATGTATGTCGTGACAACCCGTGTTTAGAAGGCTTCTCCAAGACTGGGAGCTAGAGGAGGTGAATATTTTGTTCTCTCTTTTGGTAAAGCTTGAGCCGATTCAAGATGCATGTGAATTGTGATTCGGGGTTGATTCCTCATAGGAGTGGGAGGTTCTCCTTGATATCTTACTATGAGGTGTTGCGAGGACATGGGGGTTGTTTACCTAGAAAATACATATGGTGTGTGTGAGTCTCGAGTAAGGTTGCTTTTTTCTCCTGGCGGCAGCGCTAAGAGCTAATTTGACAGATTTATGTGCAAGAATGATCAAGAATCGACAAATCATTTGGTTATCCATTATGAGTTTGATGTACTCCTCGTGTACTGGGATGGCATCCCCTTTGATGTGATGTAGGATAAGGTGGGAAGAAGGAATAAGAGTACCTATCTCTGTAGAGAATCGATAAAGAAACACACACAAAAGCACACAACTTTAATCTCAAATCAATATATTCAATAATCTGTAAAATAATGAAGTATTACAATGCTTAAATAGAAAACTCAATACTTTGGGACTAAGCAAAAACCCCTAATTTATAAATGGAACAATCTTTTAACTAAAATCTACTACTACAATAACTCTCTCCTAATTAAAATCTACTACCATAATTAATAATCTCCTAATTAAAATTTACTATCATAATTAAAACTTCTAGAATATCCTACTAAATAATTATATTAATAATCTAATATTTATCTCTAAATAGTAATACAAAATTAATAATAAATTTCTTGATTTTCCTCTTCCGTACCGCATCATTCTCCTCGCCTTTGAAAAAAACTCGTCCTCGAGTTTTGAAATATTGTAAAATAATAAATCACAGTCCGAGAGATGCCTTCCAACAAAAAATTTGCATCCGATGTTTCAATGTCATGAACACAATTTTTTATAATAACAATGACATAATATAGAAATTTGAAGTAGCGAATGTATCAACCGGAAAGAGAAAATCAACTTGGTTAACCTTAACTTTATCTTCCTTGATGTTTTTCTGCATTTGTGGTCAAACTTAACTTTAATTTCCTCATTGCAAACGGCAAAACTAAGGATTTTCTCACTGTAGTTGGCAAGTTTTACTTAATACGCCACTGAACTTTTAATTTTTCAAATTACCCAATTAAACTAATTTAAAAATTAAAATTAGACCATTCTGTTAAAATAAGTTAACTTCCGTCAAATTGGCTCAAGTATTTTCTTACGTGGCAGTTACAAAAAAAAAGAAAGAAAAGGAAAGAAATCAAGAAAAGTAAAAAAAAGATTTCTTCTCCCCCTACCTTCACCATTCTCACCTCCATGAACACCATCACCTCTGACTATCATCATCGATCATCTACAATATAAAAGTTATTTTGCCTCCAACACCGATCCACCACCAAGTAGCTACCAGCTAGCTATTAGTATAAAAGTCGTTCCACCAAAGTCGCATAATACCTAATTTAGAGAGATTAAAAAAATTATACCGAACAACAGTTGATGGATGGATGGATCTCAGGTAGGGAGATTATTGACGAAATTGGTGGTGGAAGCAAAGACACTGGAGCACTGAAGGTTGGTGAGCATGAGAGGGCGATCTTTGGCCTCTTCTTCATCCTCATCGTCGATGTCGGCGGTGTTGAGATTAACGCAGGAGCAGCGTTCCATTGATGCGAAGAAAGCGGAGGCGACGCTCGTGCCGACCCAATTAGCCAATCCATTCAGCTTATCGTACGGTATTATGCTCGAATTCTCCATGATCGTCTGCTTCGATTCAATCAGGGGTGCCCTAGGAGAGAGAAAAACAATAAAAAAAATAAAACTGGACGTTTTTTCGCTTTAAAAAAAATAAATTTTCAAAATTTTTCTCAAAACTCTATAATTACATCGAATTCTTCAACAAAAATCAAAAGTTGATTTCAAATCCCCCATGAATATATCCTCCAAAACTTGGTTTCACTATTTTTTAAAAAACTCATAAAATTAGTTTTACAATTACAAAACCCACTTTTGATTTTGGTCTATAAACAGAGGAGAGAGAAATTATTGGTTATAGGTGATGAGATATCCATGGGACCATGGATTCTCTGTTTGATCCGGTGGAACAAGAGAGTTAAGAGTTTTACTTGAAGCAACAACAACAGCAGCATGGTGGTAACGATGATTAGAGGATAAATGGGGGCCACACAGCAGCATGTCATCTTCCTTTCTTTTTTTTTTTAATTGCCATGTAGGATGATTTTGCTGCTTAAACCAGCTGGATTGGGCCATGTCATTTCTTTTATTTTTCCTTTTCTTTTGCACGTCCACGTAGGAAGGAAAAAAAAAGCCAAAAGAAGTTAACGCCTGTCAGCCATACATAACAGAATGGCCCAATTACAAAATAATAGTTAGTTTAATTGTGTAATTTGAAAAATTAAAAGGTCAATGGCGTATTAAGTAAAACTTGCCAACTACAGTGGCTAAATCATTAGTTTTGCCCATTGCAAACTATCTCTGAATCTGTAAGTTGTTTAACACACTTTAACTTCCGCTTCATGTTTCTCACAAGCATCAATATTTGAGAGTACTTGCTCTTATTTATCCTCACCAACTTCATATTGGTTATTCATACGTTTAAGTGTTGTGAAACACTCATCAATTGTCTTATAAGAATTTATTTTGAGGGTTTCCTCTTGTGAATGCGTCGCTTTAGTTGAATAAACACGTTTAGGATTGAACATTTCTTTGCGCTTGAACAAAATATGGACGAGCATAGAATGTGGTTATGTACTCATAATGTGCCTTTAAATTTGCAAGACTTGTTTCTGAAAATGCAAACTCTTCGCATAATTTTCAATACTCGTTACTATATAGGACACAAGACTTTTTAAGTTGCTCGTAAGTGACAAATTCGATGCTCAAGTTGCTTTATCTTAGCCCAAAGAAAGTCTAGATCGTTAAACCTGGAATACATTGTATATATCTATAGGGGCTGAATTGAAAATTTTAGAAATTTTGGGGGTTGAATTAAAAATTTCAGAAACATTGGGGGTTAAATTGAAAACTTCAGAAACGGGTACCAAAATGTAATTTGGCAGCAGAATTTAGTGGCAGTTTTTTTTTTTGCGTTTTTTTCTTTCCAGTTTTGGTATAAGCTTGAGACTACGTTGTCATCTCAGATACTGGTGTCGATTTTCTAGCGAATTTCGACAATTAATGGAGGCCAGAAAATTAGGGTAGAAAGAAATTGGGTTAAATCAAAGAAATTAGGAATTTTTAGCTCTGATACCATTATGATGTAGGACAAGGAGGGAAGAAGGAATAAGATTACTTATCTCTGTAGAGAATCGGTAAAGAAACACACACAAAAACCCACAACTTTAATCTCAAATCAATATAATATATTCAATAATTTGTAAAATAATGAAGTATTACAATGCTTAAATATAAAACTCAATACTTTGGGACTAAATAAATGTGAGTCCAAGTGCAAATTAGGGTTCACATGCGACCTAAAGAATTAAATGAAAAGATGGAAAAAGCGAAAATAAAATAGTGAGACCCGAGGGAAGCCTCCACGTGTCCCGAGGCAGAAGACTCGTGAAAGCGATTCATTTTGAGAATTGATTGAGGGATTTGATTGATGATTAGAAAGGCAGGAAGCAAGTGGGGGGCAGACAACCATGAATAATGTGCAGCTGGAGATGCTCAAAGCATTAAAGGAGGCACGGGAAGGACAGGGAAGGATGATGACTATGATGCTGGAGATGCAGAGGAAGCAAGAGGAGATGGGGAATTTTCGCCGACAGTTGATGCAAATCTCCACTTTCAAGGCCATGTTTATAGGAAGTTCGCAGGGGGAACGAGCAGAAGTGGAGGACAACAACAACAACAAAGAGAATCAGACTGCGCCTACAGCAACGGAGAGTCAGCCGATTCCAACCATCAACTTGGAGCCCCAGAACAGTGGTGATGTGCCACAACCTAGATTGGAAACAAGCCAACCTCAGCCAAACATCATCCCGACTACACTCCTAGCACTTGCACAAGTGCACATGCCGACTATCCAGAACCATACCCAACGAACAAGCCAACAAGTACAACCAATACAAGCTTTTCATGATGTAAGTGTGCACCAACCGATCTCCTTACCATACACACCGCCAATGCATTAATACATCACAACCCCCCAAAGAGTCTATACCACAAGCCAGTATGCGACGAAGGATGATATGATCGATGTGATCAATCAACTTCGCAAGCAAACATCCCGACCTTCAGAGTTGGACTTTACTCCACCCTATCCGGCACATGTTCGGAGACAACCTTACCTAACAGGGTATATTGAGCACCCCCCGCAGTTCCTAAAGTATAACGGGGAGAAAGGGAATGCTAGGGAGCATATTGCCAGGTTCGTGGATTTAATGTCTCCATGGTTGGGTTATGATGAGGTGAATAACCACAACTTGTTGATGAGGGAGTTCAGCAAGACCTTGACGGATGGTGCCTTTAGTTGGTATTATAACTTGGAGAAAGGGTTAGTCCATGATTGGGATGATCTAAAATTACAGTTTTTTTAGAAATTTTTCTATGTACAGAAGCAGGTAACCATTGTAGAGCTCATGCGATTCAAGCAGAAGCTGAACGAGGAGCTGTCAGATTATGTGGACAGATTTAGGGCTCAGGCACAAAAGTGTGCAGAACCAATTGAAGAAAAGAACTTGGTGAACATATGCAACAATGGTGCCATAGATGCCTTCAAGCCCCACCTCATCACAAAAGCCTGCGATTCATTTGCTACTCTCTCGTCTTTTGCACAAGACTTGGGAGGAATCATGACATTGCCCACCAACCATGCGACGGTTACATGGAAGGGCAAGAGTACGACTAATGTGGCTTTGGCAGATTCTCAGCCAAAACCACAAGGGGCAAGAGGGAGAGAAATGAGAAAAATTTCGAACGGAACAAAGGAAAGCCTGGAGACAAGTTCGCAAAAATGCCAGTCCCGGAGGCTATTACATGCAATGAGAAAGCATTTAAGAACCTGTACGAACAATTGGTAGAGCATGGAGTGTTGAAACCTCCAAGACCCATATTTGTTGTGACGGAAGAGATGAAGAGAAGACCAGACTTTTGTGTATACCACCAATATGTAGGACATTCCACCATGGATTGTTACAGTTTGCGGAGGATATATCATGAGAAGTTGGCGGCAGGAGAAATTGAGTTGGAGAAAGGAAGCAGTGTGCATGATAAACCACTACCCAACCACAAAGGAAAAGAAACGTGCAACACTATCACTCATAGTGAAGCACCATACGTGGAGATGATGGAGAATGCAGAAATGATGGAAGAAATGATGGATGTTGATCCAGGTCTGCAGGTGACGGCGCTAATGAATGGAGCTAAATTTAGAAAAAATTTCGACAAGATAGGGTTGGCCAAGGAAGCAAGGATAGAAGCAAGGATAGAAGCAATCAGGGCGATCATTAAAGCAGCCGAAACACAAGAAACTTGCATGGCGGTGAGCAAAGGATTTGTGAAGATAGTGGAAGAAGAAAGCAAGATATCTTTCTCTAAACCTGATAGAGAGATAAGATACCCGCACAACAGACCGCTGTATGTGACATCAATAATAAATGGCATAGAGGTGCGTAGGGCGTTCATCGACAATGGAGCGTATAAACATTATGCCCTACATTGTGTTTAAGCGGTTAGGCCTGCTAAAGAAGAAAATTGTGAAGGAACAAACAAACATCACAGGGTTTGCTAACCAAAGCACGAGAACCCTTGGACATATTAAGGTAGATATGCAGGTGGGAAAGATACGGGGGCCTTTGATGTTCCATGTGACAGAGGTGGACGGAACATATCATGTGTTGTTAGGAAGGGCTTGGCTTGGGGTAGTACCCTCGGTCTTTCACTAATGCCTGGAAGCTATTTGGAAAGGAATAGAAGTGAAGGTACTAGCAACGAGGAATCCCTTTAGACCAGAGGAGGCACACATCACTGAGGCAACTTTCTTTGATGATGTCGCTGAGGAAGGGGAGAATCATATTGCAAAACTTGATTCTCTGAAACTAGCCAGCTAGGAGGAAGTGCAGGCAGATAAGTTTGTGCCTGAGAAGAAGGAGAAGAAGACCCCGGAACCAAGGGAATATTCCAAAAATCCAGTAGTGGTAGACTTGGAGAAAGAAGAAAAAGGAGAAAAGAAGTGGGCAGCAGATCCGGGAGATGCTAGAAACATAATTAATGCCAAGCAGACAACCCAATCAGAAGTTAGCAAAGAAGAAAAGAGAAAAGAACAGAAAACGAAATGGGAGAGGGTTGTTAAACCCGATGGAAAGATAGTCTTTCGCTTGTGATGGTGCAAGGGGCTAAGGTATGCCCAAACCTGACGGCTCAGGAGGAGTCCCTCACTCCCGTAGTGAGGAAAAGGAAGAAGTTGTGCAGCAAAAGGTAGAGCCAACTCTAGAGTGCTTTGAGGATAGACCAAAGCCTTAGCAAAATGAAGTAGAAGAAGTTGATTTGGCAGCAGATGGAGGAACACCAAGACCAACTTACATCAATAAGGAGCTGAATGCCAATAAGAATGAAGAGCTGGTAGAGCTGCTGCGAGAGTATGGGGACGTCTTTGCTTGGAATTACAATGAAATGCCTGGGATTGAAATGGAGCTGGTAGAACATAATTTGAACATAAGCCCGGGAATTAAGCTAGTAAAGCAAGCGCCTCGTAATTATGCACTAGTAGAAACGCAAATAAAGGAGATCAAGAAGCTGCTGGAGGTAGGATTCATCAAGCCAATTTAACATCCAATATGGTTGTCCAACATTGTACCGGTAAAGAAATCCAATGGATAGTTGTGGATGTGTAGATTTCAAAGACTTGAATAAGGCGTGCCCAAAAGATATGTACCCACTACCCAACATAGACACCTAGGTAGATGCAACGACAAATCATGAGATGATGTCGTTCATGAATGGGTTCGTGGGCTACAATCAGATTAAGATGTCTGAAGAGGATGCAGAGTTGACAGCCTTTCGTACCCCATTTGGGAATTTCTACTATGTAGTAATGCCATTCGGGTTGAAGAATGTGGGAGCAACTTACCAAAGGGCAATGCACGCTATTTTTCATGACATGGTCCATGACATAGTGGAGGATTATGTGGATGACATAGTGGTAAAGTCCAAAAAGGTGATAACCCATGTGGAAGACCTGAGAAAGGTGTTTGAGAGATGTCGAAGGTACAAGCTGAAAATGAATCTGAAGTACGCCTTTGGGATGACGGCTGGAAAATTTTTGGGCTTCTTGGTGCATAACAGAGGTCTGGAGGTAGATCCCAGCGAGGCGAAAGCTATTACAGAGATGCCCCCACCAAAACCGCAGAAACAGTTGAAAAACTTTCTAGGGAAGGTTTCTTACTTGAGGAGATTCATGCCAGCTTTAGCAGAAGTTACGGAACCTTTCGGGAAGTTGCTAAAAGGAAAGGCAGAATAGGATTGGGGGCAAGACCAACAATAAGCCTTTGAGAAGGTAAAAGGAATTTTGAAGTCAGCACAAACAATGGTAGTACCACAAAGAGGAATACCATTACAGCTGTACATCACATCTACCGCAAAGTCTGTAGGAGGATTGATCACGCAGGAAGTAGATGGAGAAGAAAAGTCTGTGTACTACATTAGCCGGATAATTAGAAGACCAGAAACCCGATATTCACAGGTGGAGAGACATTGCTTAGCATTGGTGTTCATTGCGCAGAAAATGTGACATTATTTTCTGGCACATGATGTGAAGCTTGCAACAAGAACTGACCCAATCAGATACTTGTTGACTAGGCCAGCATTGGTAGGAAGACCTGCAAGATGGATGATGATCCTTTCATAATATGACATCCAGTGTGTAACACCGAAGGCAATCAGATGTCAGGCTTTGGCAGACTTACTAGCTCAATTTCCAAATGGAGAATACGAACCTCCCTCCGAGGATCTTTCAGGGGGAGAAATGGAAGAAATTGACATAGTAGATGAAGACTCAGAATGGTGGAATTTAGCCTTTGACGGGTCGTCTGCTGAAGGGAAAGGTGGAGCAGGTGTGGTGTTAACCACCAAGGAAGGAAAGGATGTGGCCTTGTTATACAAGTTGGACTTCCCTTGCACGAACAATGAAGCAGAATATGAGGCGTTCATATTGGGATTGTTAGCGGCTCGAGAGTTGGGAGCCAAACGCCTTAAAGTAAGGGCAGATTCAAACTTGATAGTGCAACAAATAAGAGGACAATTCGCAGTGAAGGAGCCTATCTTGGCACCATATCGAACTGTAGTACAAAAAGTGATGGAGGACTTCAGGAAGGTGGTTATTGAGTACGTGACAACCTGATGTATTAGCCACAGTAGCATCTAGAGTATATGTCCAAGGAGAAGATCTAGATGTGAAGGTAATGAAGAGAACCCTCCCAACCACGGTGCTAGACTTGTTCCCCAAAGACATGACAGATGATTGGAGACATGACATCTCCCATCAATTGCAAACGAAGGAGGGAACAATATCACCGGTGGAACTTCAGAAATACACCATCATCATGAGAGTCTTGTACCATAAAGAAACAAATGGGGTATTGACACGATGCTTGGGGAGGCTTGAAGCAAAGAGAGTTTTGCATCAGGTGCATGTAGAAAATTGTGGATTGGCAGATATTGGGTTGTATAAAAGGTTGCAACACCAAGGGTATTATTGGCCGGAAATGAAAAAAGAAGCAGATGCACTTCAGCGACATTGTCTTTCATGCCAAGAATACCCTGGGGAGGAGGAATGTGCCTTCATTGATGACATAGAGGATTGACGAAACCCATATGTGGAGTTTTTACAAAGCGGCAGTCTTCCTGCTGAAAAGAAGGACGCAATTATAATAAAGAGAAAATCACAACGATTCTTCTTACAAAACGGAGAATTGTTTAGAAGAGGGTTCAATGACAAGCCCTTACGGTGTTTGGAGATAGGAGAGGCCAAAGATTTGGTCTATCAAATGCACAAAGATGAACACCAATGGAGAGCCAAGTTATACAAACAATTGATTGATCATGGTTACTATTGGCCTAAGATGGAAGGAGACTGCTTAGAATTTGTCAAGAAATGTCACACCTGTCAAATCCATGGGAATTTGATTCATGCTCCCGCTGTGGACTTGCGAACCATAGCAACGCCATGACCCTTTCATACATGGGGAATGGATCTCATAGGTCCTATTCACCCTAATTCCAAAGGCAATATATAGATCTTGACTGCCATTGAGATGTATACGAAGTGGGTAGAAGCAATCCCTCTGAAAAAGGCTACAGGGCCAGCAGTGTTAAATTTCATCAAGGAGCACATCATTTGCCGCTTCAGGATCCCGAAAATCATTCTATCAGATAATGGAACTCCCTTCATCAATAGGGACGTCAAGAGTCTGATGGAAAGAGATAGGGTGAAACATTATAAATCATCGCCATACTACCCGAAATGCAATGGACAAGCAGAGGCCACGAACAAAATCTTATAAAAAACTCTAGATGATCATCCGAAGACACGAGCAGAGCAGTTACCAATAGCGTTTTGGGCTTATCGAACTTCAAAAAGAAAGCCTACGGATGAAACCCCATACGCTTTGGTATATGGTGAAGAAGCTATCTTGCCCGCCGAGATAGAAATTCCTTCGGCTAGGATGAGACTCTGAAGCTTAGTTGAGGAAGAGGGCCGACCAGCTGCCCTAGAGGCCTTAGCTGACTTCCGAGACAGAGCCAAAGAAAAATTGGAACGGTACCATGAAAGACTACGACGACAATACAATACTGCAGTAGTAGCACGACATTCTGGTGGGAGATTTGGTGCTCAAGACAGCGAATCAAGTCTTGAGGGAAACACCACCACCAAATTTTACCCCAAATGGGAAGGCCCGTATAGGGTACAAGAGATCTCCGAAAGTGGGTATTGTAAAATATCTCGTGTGGGATCATATGCTATCTCTGGTCCACTGAACTTGAAATAGGTAAAGAAATATTACACATGAGATAGTCATCACAAAAGTTACACTTTCAACTTCAAAAGTGACCGAGGAACCTGACTTTACAGCCCTCGGACCCGACAAGTTATACTTTCAACTTTAAAAGTAATTGAGGCACCTGACTATAAGTCCTCTAAGTTATGCTTTCAACTTTAAAAGTAATTGAGGCACCTGACTATAAGTCCTCAAAGTTATATTTTCAACGAAATCCGAGAAAGTTACGCTTTATCTCTAAAAGTGTCGAACGTTATGCTTTCTCCGACAAAAGCAAGATCTATTATTATTATCTTTATGAAAATTTTGAAACGTTATGCTTTTTGTTAAAAGCAATCTGATTATTAATAAAATGTCAAATTTTCACTTATACTTGAATATTTTTTTTTATTTTAAAAGTATGGGTTCAAGTGTTGGTTTGCGAGAAATCGAAAAAAAGAAGCATGTTTTTTAATTAAAAATTTCATGTTTACTCTTATATTATGCATATTGTTGTCTTGGAGTATTAATTTGAACAACTTAGGATTCAATGTTAAACATTGGGTCTTAAGGAAAAATTCAAGTTAAAGGTAATCAATAATGCTAAAGAAGCTCTATTATAATAAATAAAATATATATAGATGAGTTTCTTTGATACATGAAATAAAAAAAAACTAACTACAAAAAGTCATGATCTAAAGGCCATGACATATCAAACTGAAGAGGGGGCAAAGCTAGAGCCTCCAGCTTAGCAATGGCAGCATCCCGAGTCTTGACAGTAGCGGCCTTTAGTTTTTGAAAATCTTGGATATTTGACCTTAAACTTTGAAGCTGGGTCTCCAGCTTGTTTGTAGCTTCCTCGAGGTCTGAAAGTTGTTCCGAAAATGAGTTAGCATCGTATTGACACATAGCGACCTCTGACCGTAGTGAAACAATTTGACAACTGGAACTAAGAAGATCTAGCCGAGCATGAAAAGGAGCTATGTCTAAGCCCATAGAGGCGAAGTGTGCAACCTCACAGCTAAACCTATGTAAGTCCTCTGCCCACAAAGAATAAAGAGAAAGACTGTGCATCTCGAGAACAAGGATCGTAAGGCGATCTAGCAAGAAGGTCTGGAGGGCGGTCCCGCGAGTATGCATCTGATCAAGTATCTGCGAAAACCGAGCTAAGAGACGATCGAGGATTTCCTGGCTGGAAGAGGATATCTGAAAACCCCTCCAAGGAACAAGACCCCTGGTTGGATTGAAGGAAGCTTTAGTAGGAGCCACTTTAGAAGCCACCATAGTATCCATCGGGGCACGAGTTGTAGGAATCAACGGTTGCGGGACCACTGATGATTCCCTAAAGTCTTTGTCGGTAGGAGGATAACCAAGGTCACTAAGTGGCGAGGTGGCAACATCAGGATTGAAAGAATCAAATAAGGCAAGTGCCTCAACAGGCAAAGGCACATCCTTCATCTTCTCGCTCTGAAAAGGAAAATGACAAAGCATAATACATTATGAAGAAGAAAATTTAAGAAGACGAGTATATGTTAACTAAAGAAAATACTCACAATGTAACCAGTAGAGAAAGAGTTATGAGATGCCACGGAAAGCAGAATATCAGTGCCCCCACCTAAAGTGCTAGAAATAGTACCCTCCCGGGCACGTGCAATCTCGACAGAATCCCCCTGGGGAGGATGAAAATCAGCTATAGGCTCAGACGGATTCTCCCTCGAGGAAGGAGTCACAACCATAGGATCACCAACATCAGCATGAGTTTCATCAGTGCCCTCAACCATGAAGAGATGCAGTAGGAGGCTGTGATGGGGGAGACGTACCACGACCAACTAGACTCGAGTCCACATCAGACAAAGAATCATCAGCCTCAAGACTGACACGATCATCACGTGGTGAAGAAGACTCGACAGTGATAGTAATAGGACGGGGAGGCTCACAGGTAGTGGAAGTCGCCGCCTCACTTGCAGTACGCGTCAGCAACCCACTAGGGACATAATCCAAATCATCATCTTCCTCGGCAATCTAAAAAGCAAGAAACGAATAACATAAGGAGATAGAGAAGAAAACATATGAACAACATAAAAGAAAACCACACAACACTTACCGCAAGTTTTCAGCGTCTCTTGACCGGATGCTCGGCTGTCGGCATACTAGAGCTTGAATCAGCATAGGGACGTTTAGTCAAAGGCTTCAATCTAAACCTAATGATAGGACAATTAACCTAATCCACTAAAGAATCTACAGGAGGCACCACCTCAACAGCAATACTATGGGGTGCTCTTTTCCTAGAACGAGTAACCCTCATCTTATCGGCAGTAGAGGATCTCTAGGAAGGAGCTGCAGGAGGTATCCAAGACGAAGCCCGTGGTGGAAGATGCCTAAAAGTAGTAAGGCCCTGTGCTGGAAGAACATCTAGGACACTCCGAAGAAGACTCTCTGTCGATTGAGGAAGAGAAGACTTAGGCATTAAAGTCTCACGTTCAATAAACTGACTGCTGACTGGCCAATGCTCGAAACGGGTATTCACTCTAGGAGTGCATAACATTTTAGCCCATTGGAGACATTCGGGAGGAGAAGCTGACAATGAGCAAATAAGGGTATCATCCTGCCACATTTATAAATTGATGAGCCAGTAGTTACGCTCACTAGTGGAATATCGCCCTTTCCGAGAGGCGTTAGGGATAATGAAAGGAAGAGGATCGCGAGGAGCAGTTGAAGATCTCGGAAACTCCCATGAAAATGAGGGGGAGGTGGAGACAAAATTAAGGAGAGCAATCTCATAATCCCCCTCGCAAGAGCGACCGAAAGGTCGATGTTGATCAAATCCAAACTGTCTCATGACTCTGTGAGGGTTGTAAAGCACAGTGCCAAACTCGTCATCCTCAACGAAATATGGAAGTTCCGCAGCTCAGAGGAATATGAATCAGGAAAGTGAAGACCCACTCAAATCTTTAACGCTCGAGAAGGCACGTGAGTTATCCCTATAGAAGTGAGGCAGAAGGCTGCCATCTGGAATAATAATGTAAGGACGAGCGGTAAAGCATGAAAAATCGTCAATATAAGGCCGCAAATCCGAACTATGTATGTAGTCAATCCAACGAGAGGTATGGAGGATGATGTTTGGAGATAAGAAAGGAGGTGGAGGCTTCTTCTTCCTCTTGGAAAGGTGCACGGTGGTAGAATGACCCCAAAAGCGCTCGAAGAGGAAGATTTGGAGAAAGGAGGAACAAAACAATTCACGTCATACCTGCATGAAGAAAAAAAAGGGTTAATAAGTGAAAGAGAAATACAATAGGGAAAATAATGGACACAAAGAGATGAGTAAAGGGGTACCTTCCAACAGATTCCCTCATAGCGAAGACAGTCTCGTCCAAACGATGATACAAAGTCCCCAAGAAGAGAGGGGCAAGAGGAATCTCCAGGCCCCGAGACAATAAAGCCGCCAAGCTAAACATACGGCCCGAGGGACCATCTATGGGTAATCCAGGGAAGATAAAGCGGGACAACCACATAGTCAGATAAGCAGCCAGGGGGAAAGGGCAAGGCTCCTCATGAAGAGCAAGAACGGACTCGCTGTGGATGGAGCTGCTCCAGTGGCCAAGCTGGTAATCCCGAAAGAAAGATCGTATCCAAGATAACCAGGAGGTTTTCTGTCGGTTGGGGGTCCCGAAATCTGAAAGGATTGTGACACCCTGAAATCGTGAAGTGTAATTGGCAGACCGCCTGAACGTTTCTGTCAAATACACAACATATTCAACATCCCTAGGGGACAAGCTGGATGGGTTACAGGAAGTCGAAGCAGCAGCATGAAGACTGCAAAAATATAGTTCTTAACGAGTACATAACTCAAGGAAGAGGAGGATGAATAAACGAAACAGAAAAGAAACTTACTAATAAATAGCATAGACATCCTCTAGAGTAGGGGTGAATTCCCCCCAGGCGGTGGCAAAGGTGCATGTAGAGGAACACCAGCGTGAAACCAGTATGGTAAGAGCATCATGGTCTTGCTGGATACGGAGATCCCTACATAGCTGAACACAACGCAGAATGCCAGCCTTCTCCAGTATATCCATATAATCGGAATTTCCAAGTATCTCATTGGTCCAATGCTGCCATCCCTGAACACGGCTGGATGAGTCGGACAGGAAGCGAATCGGATTGAAAGGGTAGGCCTGTTTCTCGATGCACATGCGGGGAATGCTAGTAGAACAGGAGAAGCTGCTTGTACTTTCGCAAGTCGCGGCATATAGAAACAAGCCTTCCTTCTTAGGTGGAGGAAAAGCTGTACGATCGTAGTTCTTGGCTTGTTCCCAGAAAACGTCAAAAGGACCATAGAACGGAGCCTTTCCCCACTCGCTGATGAAGGAGATTTCCTTAGTAGTTTTTGGGTTTGTGGAACGTTCGCTGGAATTGGCCTGCAACAAGAAAAACTTAACATGAGAATTATGGGGAACGAGAAAAGAAAGTGAAAAACCGTTTGAAATTAAGTGCTTACCATAGCAAGAAAGAAGGTCTGAAACTCAAATGAGAAGATTCCACCCGAAAAAGAGAGATCACGGACACCTAAAAAGAAGAAAAAACGAAGTAAGCCAAAGACGAAAAAAATTACCCAAAGCTTGGCCTCCTAGGACTCACCCCCCTAGGGATCGCCCCTCTAGAGTTAGGCCACCCTAGGGTTCGTCCCCCTAGGGTTCGACCACCTAGGGTGGTCCGACTGCAATGCTTTGTTTCCTTCGTGGTTCGTTGTTTGGTCGATGGAGCTAAGTGCCGGTAATTTGAGTTCCCAAAAGTATCAATCTTTCTTTAATATCCGAGGGAAAAAATCAAGATATAATAAGGTAATATGGCTCGGAAAACAAAAGAAAGATTGAAATTACTTGAAAGAAAAAGCAAGAAAGAGCACAAATATTTGAAGCCATTCGAATAAAAGAGTTGAGGAAGAACGAAAAATATAAAGTAGGAGGCCAAGGTCCCTAGGTTCGACCCCCTATAGGGTTCGGCCCCCCATAGGGTTCGCCCCCCTATAGGGTTTGGCCACCTAGGGAGCTCTCCCCTCTTACCTTTAACTTCTCCTTGCTTGTGGAATCAACCGCTCGGAATGAGTGTTTTTTCGCCGTAAAAAAAAAGTTATGGTCTTTCTTTGTGAATATCCGGAGAAAAAGCCAAGATCCTGTTAAGGTAAAATGGCCCAGCGGAAAAGAAAGACTACAATTGCCCAGAACAAATGTTTCCTTATTGCGGCAGAAAAAGTGTAGCCGTTTTCTTTGAGAATATCCGGACCAAAATCCTGTTAAGGTGAGATGGCCCGGAAAAGAAAGACTACAATTGCCCGGAATAGATGCTTCCTTGTTGCGAGAAAAGTGTTGCCTTTTCTTTGAGAATATTTGAGCCAAGATCCTGTTAAGGTGAAATGGCCCGAAAAATAAAGACTACAACCACCTGAAAAAAAAATGAAAATGATTAAATTAGTTGAAGCAATCACGAAGAATTAATCAAACGGAAAACCAACACGGTTAGGGCTGCTAAACCCTTCTTTCATTCAGGGTTCGATGTGGAAGATGCAACATGGGTGCTCAGACAACCAAGAGTTTGTTTGTCTTCAAAACTGGGATTAAACCAGAATGATATGATGACAATGCCTCAATTCTTTACCCAATCATCGGTCTAAAGAACATAATACTTTATTGCAAGGAAGAAAAACTTCAGACAAATATATATATATATATATATATATATATATATATATAATAAAATAAAGAAATCCGCGATCATGCAATATCTCTTTAAGTCCTAATGCCTTAGACCCCCTGATGTATGATATATGAAGCCAACTATTAATAGAATCATGATCATGGTCTCAAAGTATTAGTAAATAATAGACGATGTGATCTAGGACCCTGTACCAGATGTTCCGTGCAATAATGGAAGAAAGTTTGCTGATGTTTTAATTGTTTCAGCAATAAATCCCATGAATATTCATGCATCTAAACCAATCTTGAAGACCTTGAATTTGTCAGATTGTAAGAAGTAGGCACTGCAAAACTTCTTACAAACCAAAAATATCAACATGCAACATATTGACAAGAAACCATAAAAGGGGACAAGTGCTTTTCAAATGAGGGATTGAGGGAGGAGAAGTGAATAAGTGAAGCGAAAGGCAAGTTTTTTGCAGAAATCTCACCACAAATAGAAGAGACAGTTGTTCTTTGCTTCTAATTGGCTTCTGCTGCTTCTCTACTCTTGTGATAATAGAGGCGCAATACAATCAGATCAAATTACTTGCTAAGCCTTCGGTATCATCGCCGGTGTTCGTTCATCGCTCCAAACGCTAAAACTCGACAAATCTGCCTTAAATGTTGCCGAGGCAATCTCCGAGGCCAAGCTTTGGGCCGCCTCGCTTCTTCGCGTTCTATCTTTCTATTATTTCCAGTCTTCTTTTGGCATTCAAGGCTCCGATGGCTTCAAGTTCTCTCAAGCGATGGTTGAGGACCGAGGTTTATCCTTTGTTTGCGGCCGTAGGGGTAGCCGTTGGAATTTGCGGGATGCAATTGATTCGTAATATCTCAGGCAACCTTGAAGTTAGGGTGACCAAGGAAAACAGGGCTGCAGGGATATTGGACAACTTTGCTAAAGGGGAAAAGTACTCGGAGCATGCCCTCAGGAAGTATATTCGTATTAAGTCTCCCGAAATCATGCCATCTGTTAACAACTTCTTCACCGTTCCAAAATGAAATTTTCAACTGCTTTACTTTTTTTGATAGATTGGAATTTTAGAACCTTTTTTGATATGATTAAACCATAACCAAGTTGTGGTTGGGATATGGTGCAAATAAATATTAATATATATATATGGTGCAAATATATATATATATATATATATATATATATATATATATATATATATACACACACACACACATATATGGAAACAAATATTCTATTTTTAAAGATTTGATCTTGTTTCCAAAATAAAATAAGGAAGAACTTGATTTTATATATATATTATCTTGTTTCCAAATAAAAAAAATGATTTGATCTTGTTTTCAAAATAAAATAAGATTATATTTTATTTGGTAATATATAATTTATCTTGATTTAGTTTCAATATATATATATATATATATATATATATATATATATATATATATATATATAGGCCCTTCCCACGTCTAAAAATAGGGAAATCAGGGGTAGACATGGGCAATGGTTGTCCAGTGGTGAATATAACACATGGATCATGATTCTCCTGAAGTAGAGAAAAAAGAGAGATTCTCAAAATTTATGTTATAAAGTCCATGTGTAACTAACTGCATGCTCTTTATTTTATTAGTTTGATGTGTGATTCTTTTTCCACCGACCAATTCTTTTCTTATTATTATTATTATTATTATTATTATATATATATATATAAATTAATTAGGGAAACAAAGACTGTGCAAGGATTGGAAGGATTTGATAAAAGATGTCCAAAGATATCCTAAGAGAGCTCCCCTAGGGGTTCCCTCTCCTAAGATTTTTTTGTTTTCGAGGCTTGCAAGATCGAACTCCGTGGATCGTTCAGAAATTTGAAGTACGATTCAAAGACTTGGAGTATTTTACACGAGCGTCGCTTCGAAGGCGTGACTCACGTGCAGGGGGCAAATGTGAGCCCAAGTACAAATTAGGGTTCACATGCGACCTAAAGAATTAAATGAAAAGACGGAAAAACCGAAAATAAAATAGTGAGACCCGAGGGAAGCCTCCACGTGTCTCGAGGCAGAAAACTCGTGAAGGCGACTCATTTTGGGAACTGATTGAGAGATTGGATTGGTGGCTAGAAGGACGTGATGATTTGGGTATTACTCGAGTAACTAAGGGTATTTCTGAAATTTTCCCTGAGGTCACATGCCAAGCACAAGACCCAGACATGTGCCAGGCACATTACCACTTTTCCAAGAAACTCTAGCATGTACATGAGGTTCCACTTTCTAATTCATAAGAAAGTGTTGGGGCCAATAAAAAGCTCAAGCAGTAATAAGTTTAAAGGAGAGCTTTTAAAAATTTGGTTAAAAGTTGGTTCAACTAGAAGTTTAGAAATTTGTCCTCAAGGGTCTCAACTCAACAACACCTTTTATCCCAAAATAGTTGGGGTAGGTTGAAAATGAGTCCCATTTGTTAGCTTAAAAGAAGTAAGGCAAGAAGAAAATAAAAAGATAAGAAAGAATAAAATCAAAATTTAGATAATTAAAAAGAAGGGCTTGCAGGACATACAACGCAGCTCATATAAGCTGGGTACAATTTAGAGAGAGGGAATAGCTTCGAGTGGGAGAGAAATAAATCCTAATATTAAACTTAAATTAAACCCTAAAACTTGAAGATTGAACCCTAAATTCTGAAAAATTTATACCCTAAACACTAAAAGTGAACCTTAAAATTGAAACCTAAACCCTAAAAACTGATCCAAAATAAATCCAAAACTTGAAATTTGAACCCTAAAATTTGAAATTTGAACCTGAATAAGTGAACCCTAAACCTTAAATCTGCCCTCCGCCACCCAACCTCCACCCTAATGAGAAAATAAAGAGAAGGAACTGAGAGACAGAGGAACTGAGAAACATACTTTTTAAAGAGCCATCCAAGTCTTCATCACAGCCTCACCATCATCTTCTTTGTAATTGCGACCATCATTGACTTGAGCTAGAGAGGGTTGTGGTCGTGACCAATTTGGAAAGAGGCTTCGATCAATTTAGAGAGGGAATAGCGTCGTCTTCGAGTGGGAGAGAATGAATAAAATAGGTGTTTGTTTTGGCTTTGAAACAGTACCGTTTGGTAAGCGGTGTACCTATCTTAGGTACGTTGTGGCTTATTTCCTGTTTCCTCTAAAAACAATAAATGAAGATAAGTAAAATAATACTCCCTCCGTCATAAAAGTCCTAGTTGACTTTTTGCGCATATTAAGAAAGAGTATAAAATGACAAAATTGTCCATATTTAAATTTTCATTTAATTGCATAGTTTTCTGCACATGACTAGTGATGCTTCATAAATATGTATAGAGAATAGAAATATGACAATTAATATTAAGGGTTAATTAGACAAATTATTGTAAAAAATAGATTATTTAAGTTAAGTAGACATTTAACTTGGGACTACCTAAAATTATAAGGACTTTTATCCTGGGATAGAGGGAGTAATACACCCGTATATAAAAATATACGTATAATCATAAATGTAATAAGTTAAACAAAACAAAGAAAAAAGGGGAGGGAAATAACTCAACAAGAACAAAATCTCGTGTGGAACAGAAGGGTACAAGCTAGTTTGGTTCTGATTTCCAGTACGAATATGAACCATGAAACTGTGGCCTAATGATCTTTTAAACCTTTCATTTGAAACTAGAGGTGTCAGAAAAGTTATTGGGATAACTGGCTTGCAGCGGTCAACAACCCAAGCGTTTATAGTGACAATGTTTTTTGATCCTTCAATGTCCTTGAGGGCCTTTCTTTTCTAATAAGATCTTTTATCTAAATCTCTCCTCTCTCCTTCCTTCTCTGTTCTTCACCTTGAAGACCCCCCCCCTCCCGTTTTTGTTTTTCTTTTCTTTTCCTTATTCCTTATTTTACGTATGTATTAATGTTCCTTTCTCCAATAAACTTCTATTATAAAAGAATAATTTTATATTGCATTTGATTCTTTTTTCTTCCTTCCATTTTAATCTTTGACCATTTTATTCAAGCATATGACGAGGATTATTGAGTTTGTTGTGTTTGATTCCAGGGGTATGGCGTTTTTCTTGTTAATGCTAATAAGGCAGGGACTCTGTTTGTTACCAATTTTCGTCTTCTATTTCTGGTAAGTGATGCATATAATATGAGTTCCAAGTGCCTGTTATTTGAAAATTTTGGGCTTACTCCAATGGTCTGTTGCATATTTTCTAGTGCATGTTTTATGAGCAGCTGTAATAGTAGAAGTGGAGTAGTGGTAGACTGGTAGTGATGAAAGGGCTCCAACTTATATGCAGATTTTTTACTTTGTAACACAAGAAATTATATTATATCAGATGATTGCATATTAGGATTTGCCATTCATCATAAGGCTGAAATATGATATATTGTATGAAATTTTATTTCGTCTTATTTCCAACAAGCAGAGTCCAAAGATTTTGAGCCCAATACACAGTTACATGCATGGTTCAAAGTATCAGCCATTATGCTGAAATATTGGTGTATCGGTTAGGTATCGGTCGGGGCCGAACCGCAAACTTGACATGAATCGCAAAATTAAGAATTATTCATGTAAAGGATAAGTTTCGGCGAAATTTCGGCAACTCGGCGTAACTTAGTGGTTTCGGGCTAAATAAAGTAGAAATCACGGCGTAAAGGGGAGAAATCATGGCCAATTTGACCCGAACTCAATTTCACCAATTAATTTAAAAAAACTAATCTTTTTTAAAATAATTATTATTTTAAAAATAAAATTTTATTTTAAAATATTAAAAATAATATTTTATTTTAAATATTTTTAAAAATAATTATTTTTAAGAAAAATTATTAGAAACTTTTATTTTTTTCATAAAATGAGTAAAGTATATAGATTGAAAAAAATTAAATAAGAAAATAAAACATTATTTTAAAAAAAAAAAAAAAGTAGATTTTTTCATTTTTTATGTAAAACTTTATTTCTAGAAAAAAAAAACGTTTATGTCTTTACCATTATTATATGTCTTTACCATTTTTTATTTATCTTTTACTGTTTTTTGTATTTTAATTTCTATTTTTAGTTTTTATTTTTAAAATTTCTAATATTTAGAATACATATAATAATATTATTCATGTAAAGGGTAACTTTAGGCGAAGTTTCGGCAGCTTGACATAACGTAGTGGTTTCAGATTAAATAAAGGAGAAATCACGGTGTAAAGGGGAGAAACGCCACAAAAAAAATAAAATCGAATATATTGAAAGCTATAAAAGGGAGATGACAAAAGAGAACGAACTTTTCTCTATAAATTATACTTAAATGTACCAATGTAGTACCTAGTTAAGTATAACTTAGAAAAAGTAAAAAAATATTGTACTTCAAATATACTTAATTAAGTTAAATTGTACTTAAAATATACTTATATAGCAAATATTTAAGTGTAACTAAAAAAAAATATAAAAAAAATGTACTTAATGTACAATTAGTTAAGCTAAATTGTACTTAAATTATAATTAAATTGTACCTATATAGTACCTAGTTAAGTACAACTTGAAAAAAATTGAAAAAATTGCACTTAAAATATACTTAGTTAAGCTAAATTGTACTTAAATTCTATAAAACATGTGTACTCTATAGAACATGTGTACTCAATCATTTGAACAACATCAATATCAACTTTATTCAAATGTAAAATTGATTAAACTATCTGCGAGATGTTTGTTTTATCATTTGGACAATGTTATGTGCACTAAATAGTGTTTTTTGTGAACTTAATTGATTCATCTTGCTGTTCTTATTATTTAGAATTTTTTCATTTTTTTTTTTTACTTTTTTGAAGCTCCTAACTAGCTAACGGTGCGTATCACCCGAAACCAATACCGAGTCAAAAAATGACCTTCTGAAACATAAGCCACTACAACGTTTTTGAACCATGGTTACATGCCAATACTTGGTTTTGAGCTTAGATGATGATATGGTTTCTTCTGGGGATCATTTTTATTTTCTTTTTCTTTTCTTTTTTTTAAATTTTTTTTAATGACGCCGCCATATTGCTAAGCCATGTAGGACTGGCCTAAAGATTAGAAGAAGCTGAACTGTAGTTTCGAGTTCATGAAGCACAAATTTATGTAGCTCAGCTTTTATTTGCATCTTGTACCATAGGGTTTTTTCATAAAATATCTTGATTTGTATACGAATTTTCATTGGCAGACACTTTCTTGTTTTTTATTTTCTTTAGGAACAGATAAGTAATGGGTAAATGAATTTATGTATATTTCTTGCATTTTTCTTACTTCACACCATATACATTTGCTTCAGCCAGACTCGTCGTAGGTTTATGCAACTCTGAATGGTGAACCTTTTCTTAATGCACAATTTTAATCTATACATCTGCTGATATTTACTTATGAATGTCTCTTTTCTCTCTAATATTTTTATAATGTTTTGCATATTCAATTCAAGAGTGAAACATCCAGAAATATTGTTGCACTTGGCACTATACCGCTGGCCACAATTGAGAAGTTCAATAAAATTGTAAGTTTTGCTTGTCTGCTTGTTTGTTTGTTTAGAGTAGTGCAAGATCGATAAATCCGGTGGTTAGTTTGGGAACTAGGTTAAAGAGATTTCAGTGTTAAGACTTGGGTTTTGTGAGGACATTGAAAGGTTTCAAGGTACGTTTATTGGTTTAATTAACTTTGTAAAATAGTGTTTTCACAAGTAGAAGCTAAGATTTTTAAGAGAAAAATAAGGAAAAAGGAACAGTTGCTTTACAGTGAAAAGTTCTTCCTTTTTCTTTTTGTCCTTTTAAAAGTTATCTGGAAATGTTCCATTGACTATCTTACTACCTTAAACATATTCTTTTACTAGATTGACATTCTTTTGATTTTTGAATAAATTAGATTTCTTGTTTAATTATTCATTTTGGTTGTAAATTAACTGCATCTTGTATCTGTTATTTTGGGGATATAGGCCCTGAAGCTTCCATCAGCCCCTAGACAGTCTGACAAGACTCCAGCACAACGGCTTCCAGCACAACGGCTCCTACAAGTTTTTGGTATGCTAAAACATTCTATCCTTGGCATTGATAAATTCCTCTGTGATACGTGTGATTTATCTTGTTGGAATATTGACTATTCTTGTTATCTATTTATCTAACTTACTCTAGGTTGTCTTTTGGTGAGGAGAAAAAATAAACTGAATTGTTCTTCTTGGTCATCTTGAGTAAAGTGCAAGTACATGTTCTGGTTAGCTGATTCTTCAATTAATAGAAGTGATGTTGACATGGAAGATCATAATGTAGTTGGTGGTCAAATTTTTGGGTGTGGAGTAAGTTGATAGGAACATTTCCCACATTTAATGGGGTTTTGAGGATCTTAGTGGAGCGTTTTGCACTTATCAAAAACAAAAAGAAAGTGGCACACTTTGCATTAACTACTTATATTTGCGCATTTACGGATACTACAGGCATTTTTCATTTGCTTAGTATTTAACTTCTCTTTTATTGTTATTTTGGGTTATTTGTAAAGTATGTTGTGTGTTGATTCACATTATTTAGCTTTGTGTGTGAAGATGGATATGGATCTAATGATTTCTTGAAAACTTTGCAGGCAAAGATATGAGAATCATTGTCTTTGGTTTTCGCCCTCGGACGAAGCAGGTCTGTTATGCTGGTTGCAATTATATTTGTGCCAACCTTGTTTGATTTAGGAAGATGTTTCATGTGCTATATTTCATGTTTGATTCACATTATCATCCTTGTGCTTGTACGGTGGGCGCCGGATGGTTTGGGTACTAAAGTGTCAAATGTAAGATATCTTGAGAGATCATCATATTTGTAAAAGGCAAACGCGACCATTGCGCTCTTATCCTTTTTTGGGTATTATGTATTAATGCGACATGATGTTAGTACAATCTTAAAATTTGGATTGGGAACTCATAAGTACCATGTCGCGTTGACTTGTTGTACACATGGTAATGTTACGTGGATTTGCTCCACCCCACTCTTCAAAAAAGTACTCTATTTGGAATCAAACTCGCAACCTCATAACCCTAAACACTTACAATTAACTTATTTACCAACTTAGGTAAGAGTATTCATGTTATTTAATTCCATGAAATTATATATCACTAACACATTGAATCTGAGGAACATGACAAAACTTCTCTAGCTCCTCTAGCTCTGACCGCTAGAATCTGCAAACTATCTTCTCCGACAGAAAAACAAACCAATAGCTGAATCGCATTACGCAACCAAAATCACCGATTCACCATGTTCGTGAGGAAGTTTGGAGCATTTAAAAAATATTTATTGTTGGCATTCACAGTCTCTTTATGTTCAACTTTTTATATTATTTCAACTGAAAGCTGCTTCTTGCTTCTGCCAAATGGTGTAGTTGATGATGTAGATAACTCGTAAATTTGCAGAGGCGCGCTGTGTTTGATGCATTACTGAGGTGCACAAGGCCACTTAGACTCTGGGATCTCTATGCTTTTGGATCTGGTCCATCTAGATATTCTAACACCAGTCCTAAGGTGCGGTTATTGAATGAGTACTTCCGGCTTCTTGGTATGGGTTCATATCATGCATCAGTTAGTACTATTGAAGAGAGGTCATTCACGATGTCTAATAATTCTTGGAGAATAAGTGATGTAAATTTTAACTACACAATGTGCCCGACCTATCCATTTGCTTTGCTTGTTCCGAAATCCATTAGGTGAGTCATTTGATTCCTGTGCTTCCTTTTTATAACTGCTGATGCTCTCCATTTATCATCTCAAATACATGTCTTAAGCATTTATCAGTACACCTAACAACGTTGTATGGGTGCTGATGTTAGTGATGAAGAAGTGCTGCAGGCTTCTACTTTTCGTGCACGGTGTCGGTTGCCTGTGATTTCATGGTGTCATCCAAGTAGGCTTTTGAATTGTGTTTTTAATTACTCTAAATTGGATTAACCTTCATGCCAGTTACTTGATTCATTTGATGAACTGTAGAAACCGGAGCGGTGCTTGCACGGTCATCTCAACCATTGATTGGTCTCATGATGAATATGAGGAGGTAATCTATTGTTCAGTGCTAGGTGCTCTTCTTCTTTTTCGAACTTTGGAATTGATTGGATCAGTTGATAGATCTACAGTTACTCTTGTAACTGTTAAGGCTATAATTCTTCTTATTTATCTTATCATTGGGAGGAAATGTCTCAAATAACTTGTCTACTGTCCTCTGCAGCAATGCTGATGAGAAGCTTGTTGCTGCAATCTGCACTCCACTTGGTGGAGTAAGTGAGATACGGAGGTAAAGCTTCCACTCCCTCCTCGAACCAACTTCTCTTTTTTTTTTTCTGTATCCTAATTCGTTACTTCTAACTATGTTTTCATTTTTTTTTGTTTCCTCTTTTATATGTTCCACACTTGTTTTCCATTCGTATGTTAGTCTTCAGATTGTTAAGTTTATTGATTTTTCCTCCCTATTGGACCATTGTTCAATTCCTTTGTCAGTTGAAAAAACTGACTATTTGCTTGCTCCATTCTCAAATTAATATTTACCACCTACGTATCTATTTATGTTTGATCTTAGGTAAGCTTACAAGATTTTGGTGTAACATGTTTGTTGTTTCTCTAGGAAGCTATGTATTACTGATGCAAGGCCTAGAAAAAATGCCTTGGCAAATGGGGCAATGGGTGGTGGCTCAGAATCATCTTCCAATTATTTTCAATCTGAGGTCTAAATTTGAACCTATAACATCAGATATCTCTTGTGATTTTAGTATATGGTTTCTGACTTTGCTAATTTTTTGTTTGTTTCTTCTATACTAAATTGTTAGATAGTATTCCTTGGGATTGACAATATACATGCTATGCGGGATAGTCTTGCTCGGCTTAGAGACTACTTAGATACTCATGGTACCACTTCATCAGATGGAATGTCGTCATTTTTGGTATTTTCTGCAGTCCTTACAATTTTTTAGCAAAATAAGTTACTCAGGTTTTACTTATTAAAAATATGCTACGCCTATTTACAAATCTCTCAAGAATGTTAATTTGACTATATACATGGTTAGGATTTGAGTAGTTTGCATTTGTTGATGGTATGTCCTGCAGTCTTACAAATTCATGTACTACCCATAAGAAATATGCTATGCATGTTTACAAATCTTGACCAGTTGTTCATTTGACTATATACATGAGTTAGGATTTGGATATATTGCATTTATTGATGGATACAATTCTTATTAATTATTAGTAAGCCAGCAACCTTTCGAAAATTGACTTCATTTGGTTCTCTCCAGTTTATAAAAGCATAATGGAAAAATTGCTCTGTCTTTTAAGAAAATATTTTAGGAATCTTAAAGTATTTGTTTTATGAGTTTATGTATGCCTTTTGCTAAGAACGAAGGCTGACAAATTGCTTTGATTGGTTCACTGTGATACTAGCTTGGATATATTCCATATTTCTGTTGCATTACTATGTTTTTCATGTTATCATTCTTATAAGCTGATGAGTTTATGTCTATCACGCTCAGAAACCCTATGATAAGATCTTCTCATTGTCAATTTTATTATCCACCTTCATGTATGTTGCATGCTACTTTATCTTTCCCTCAAAGTTTATGCACTTCGAATCTAGATTTTGTATTCTCATGGATTTGTAGAATAATTGCCCTATTTGCTCAATCATTCTTGCAATTTTAATTGTCAGAGACATGGTGCATCGACTTGGGGTGGAGGTAATCTTAGTAGCATGTCTGCTTCTGTGTCAACCCTCGGTGACAGTGGCTGGTTAATACACGTTCAGAATGTCTTGGCTGGTTCAGCTTGGATTGCTGCACGTGTTGATATGGACTCGGCATCAGTGCTTGTCCATTGCAGGTCAGAACTCTTTCAATACCTTTGTCAAAAAAGGAGGGGGGGGGGGGAGGGGGGAGTGTAGGTTTTACGTAAATTAGCATTTTTTAAACTGACAACTACTGCTTTGACATGGAGATTAGTCAATTGAATTAAGAGACGCAAATACACTTGTTTCCAAGAATAAGGAATTATCATCAATACATCCTGAAAATTTTCTACATCACTTGAACTAATTTTGTTAGACAATTTTATTAAAAGGGGAACATAATTTAGGTTCTGAAAGTTGGTAACTAACTGAAGAAAATAAAATAACACAAAGCTCGCGAATATATTCAAATTCTGGTGTTTGTGAGAAATATTAGGACAGGATTATAGTACAAGAAACTTAAACTCTATACAAAAGGATTACCAGCAGAGGATTCTAAGGTCACTCAAATCGAACTTTATATAAATTCCAGGCTTTACAATCAATATGTACCATCAAATAAAACCATGTACATGTGGTTCTGTTTTAATTAATCACCCCGTAGTTGCCTTTTTTATGCTGCTTTACTATCAATATGTGCCTATCATTCCATGTTTGTCTCTATGCTATGGTTACGCTCATTAAATTATTACTTTTAATTGTGAATGATTCCTTATTATTGCTATAATTATCAAACCAATGGACCTAAATTGTGATCTGGACTGTGCAGTGATGGATGGGACAGAACTACTCAATTAGTCTCCCTTGCTAGTTTATTGCTTGATCCATATTACAGGACATTTAAGGGGTTCCAGGTACTGATGACATCATTGATCTCTTTGAAGTTTCTTTTTATATCTCATCTTTTCATTTACCAAGGCCTAAATTTAGTTCTTGTTAAGAGCTGCCTCTCCCATGTTGACATGAAACTTTGAGCTACGGTTTAGTAATTAGTATATGTTGCATTCAGTAAAACGTCTTTTGTCTCTGTGAGCTGTTAGCTTGAGTGGTATCTACTATCATCTCTAAAGTAGAGGTGGAGGGTTTTGTTCCCGTGAGAGACTTGGGTGCATACCTATATTACTCAAGAAAATGAGGAATGATACTCCTTTTCGTTGTGTACTATCGTTCAAATATTAGATACCATTTTGGGAAACTGAAATACATTGCTAATTTGGTAGTAGTAGCCCAACCTAGATAACCATAGCTCAACATAACATTAATGCTTTCATTCAGCAATCGGGGGAATAGCCGGTTGTCGAACGAGGAGTGGCTATTTTTAGTCGGCTATATAATGGCCTCTCGTTGGACAGTAATTTAAATCAACTTTCCAAACTCTCTTCTCTCTTATCTTCTTCTCTAAACTAGAACCTAACATTCAAGTTGCATGTATCTACTACTGTTTCTTCTGTGGCTTCCGTGCCAGGACACTTCATTTTAAAAATATACTGCATGCCACAGATAACATTTGTTCTCATGGCATTGATTTCTTATGCTTGAGCTTTCGCAGTATACTCAAATGTTTTAATATGTCGTTGGGTACAGGCTCTTGTGGAGAAAGATTGGCTTTCATTTGGTCATCCATTTTCAGATCGCTTGGGAATGCCGACATTAACTGGAAGTGGTAATATGCCCTTCGAATTACCCAGGCAATCTTCAACTGGGAGTTTCTCGTCATCTCCCATGCGCCAAGCATCAGGATCATTCACATCTCAAGCTCCAAACACCACACATACACAAACTTCAAACCACAGTTCTCCAATTTTCTTGCAGGTGCGTACATCAGAAAAATATGTAGCTCTGTTTGTGCATCATGATTTTCATATGGTAGTTATTGAAAATTGCCTTGCACGGCTGCGCATGGCCAATGCATTGCAGTTCTTGGAAATAACGGTTGTTTAGATGCTGCATTCATGATGTGGATCTTCTTTAACATTTACTATAAGCTATTTACATTGTTTCTGGTACTATTTCTCTTTTTTCTTTTTGTGTTTTTCTTCTCTATATTTGTCTCCTACCCAGACTTAGGTGTGTCCATACTCCTCCAGACTATTAATACCAGCCAGACACCTATTCAAAAGAAAATCCAGTGGTTCATATTTCAACAACTCATATTTGGTTGGACCCACTATAATTTCCCCCCAAAAGACAGCAACCCTCTCCTTCTTCTCTACATAACCCAGACAGCTCCGATGGAAACACTGTTACTGCAGAAAAATACCAGTGCTACTTTGTGGCCAGAACTCAAAAACTCGTAACGAAATTTCGTAATTAACCCACTATAGGATAAGAACAATGGTCAATAATCAAACATTAAGGCCACTGACCCTCAAATACTATATAGCCATCATGTTTTCACTCAATTGGAATCTGAAAAATTAAATGCCCCCTTACTCGAAAGACTGGAGACGCAACTCGCTGGAACCATGAAGAGATACCCAAACAAAATAATACCTAAAAACGATTGTATATGGAACACATTGAAGCTAAGACTATCACAGCTCTTGTATCAGGTTTGGTTAATTTGGTGATTCTTGTCGCTAATTATGATCTACTTACTAGTGTTCTCTTTTTGGGTAGTTATTCCGGCAGTTTATCCTATCTTTCCTTCCCGGATTTGATATATTAATAGATCTGTTAAGTAAATTTTTTTTGAGGAGGAGAGTTGCAGTCTTTTAGGGAAACATTGTAGTGGGTCCAAAACAAATATTAGTTTTGGAAATATGAACCATTGATTTTGTTTTGAACCGGTTTCTTACTAGGATAAATAGTCTGGAGAATAGTTATTAAAACCGGACCGGACCGGCCGGTTCAATCGGTTGAACGGGGAATTGTCCCTCCAACCGGTCCGATTCGCTTGAAGTACCGGATATGTAATTGGATCAGAGTAAACCGTTGAAATCGGCCAGTATTTTAGCAAACCCCTAAGCTGTCCGATTTTTAGGTAGCCGTTCCGGTTCAATATAAACTCTTAAAATTGCCCATTGTCGGAAATTATCAGACCATCCCCACCGGACTCAAAAAGCAATAGCCAACAACAACCGCCCGATAAAAAGAAGAGATTCATTTCCTTTATCTCTTGCCGTTATTGCCCACAAAATTGCCGGATAAACTCTTTCTTCTTCCTCCCGGCACTAATAACTATTTAGAAAATCTATAAAATTTTGGTCAACATGTGACTGGAATTTATCGGAAGATTTTGGAGAGAGACATAAAGGGATACCCGGATGGGATGGGATGAGTTGTTGGTGCCTAGTGGGGTACAAATGTCACTATCATATTCTTAACCTCTTTTTGAGTCATCACTAATTTTATGCCATATTAATGTACATATGCCAAGTATTGAAACTTATATACATCACATAATTATTTTATTATCAATAATCTAACATACAATATATCATTTTATATACAGTAAATTAGTGTTATATTTTATATACAATGAACTATAATATTTATTTGCTTTGTTATCTAAGCAAAAAACTCCCAACTTTATAGTTAGAGATTCATAATATAATGTATTCTATAGCAGTTATTAAAGGAAAAGCTAGAAGTTAAAAATGGGAATACTAATTTGTTGTATAATTATTCTTCTTTGTGTTTCATAAAACAGTATCATTAACCTTTTGAATACAATTTGCAAAAAATTAAAGTTAATGTGTTTCATATAAAATTCATAAGAGTTAAATGCATTTTGCACCCCCCAAGTATATTCCATTTTGCACATTACATCCTATACTTCAAAACGTGACACTTTGCATCCCACACTTTTAGTGAACCAGCACATAACATCATCTGACCCAAAATTCATTGCTAAAAGTGATGGGAAGTGTTGGATTTTGCACTTTTAGCGACGGGGGTCGAAAGGTGTTGTGTGCCGGTTCGTTAAAAGTACGGGATGTAAAGTGTCACGTTTTGAAGTATAGAATGCAACGTGCAAAATAGGTTAAACTTGGGGGATGCAAAGTGCATTTAACTCAATTTATAATTATTAATACTTTTAAAATCAATTAAATTTATATCACTAATGAATTTTAGAATTTCACAAATTAATTTGAAGTTAAAAATAGACCAAGGTACAAAGGTAAAATCATTTGCTCCTAGTTTCAGCTTTTTCTTTTGTTTTATCTTTCAATTTATTTTGCTTTTAAATAGAGTTATATCATTCATACTCCCTTCGTTCTAAATGATAAGATTATTATTTACGTTTGAAAATCAATTTGGTACATGTTAAAATGAAGACACTTAACTTACATTTCATATATTCTGATATCTTAAACAGCTTACAAGGTTACCTACTTATACAATTGGAAAGACTAATCAAGACAAAACATGTTCCTTAATATAAGGAAACATGCTAGCTAATATAAGGAAGAAAACCAGGGGAAGGAAACATGGAGTAAAACATAAGCGAGAATATAGGGAAAAGGTGGAGGAATAATGGAATAAAGTGAAGAAATATATTCTCCACTATTATTTCCAACACTCCCTCTCAAGCTGATAAATAGAAATCTCCTATTTCTCAGCTTGGAAAACGAAAGGTTCAGTTGGTCGGTCGGTACATGAACAAAACCGGTTCAAGTCGGCAATTGGACAAAACTCCGTTTGTGAATAGCAATTCCGACAGTTAACAGTACTCCGTCTATGAATAGCAATTTCGGCAGTGAACAGTACTCCGTTTGTGAATAGCAATTCCGGTAGTGACCAGTAACTCCGTCTATGAATAGCAGTTCCGGCAGTTTGGACAATACTTGTAAAAACCTCCATCTCCTTACCAGCACCAATCGTCATCTTCGTGAGACGATCCTTTACTGTAATAAACTTGGGATGGTTGTGGTGTGTTAGTAGATGCTGAGTTAGCCTGGGAGGATTTTTTTTCCTCGTGTTCAGCCTTTTTCAACATGTACCATTCTGGATAGCTTATAATCTTCCAGCAGGCTTCCTTCTCATGACCTTTACGATCGCAATGAGAACACTTTTTCTCTAACGATGTTGAAGAAGTCTGAGATGTTGTAGAAGAAGTCGTTGGCCAATGGTGAGCTCTTTTAACTGCCAAGGCTGAAGCTTCTGAAGTTGTTTCGACAGCCATGGTGACCTGGCGTTGTGCTTCTCTACGAACTATAGAAAAAGCTTCATCATATCAGGGAGAGGTGATGTGGCCAGAATACGTCCACATACTTGATCAAGACTATGATCCAGTCCAGCAAGAAATGTATAGACGCGTTCTTCAGAGATACGCTTCTTCAATTTGGCAAAGTCTAATGGATTTGCCATGTCATTAGGACGACGAAAGTCAAACTCCATAAAGGTGGAGTTGAGTTCTGTGAAATAGATGGTCACTGGTCGGCCATCTTGACGCATTTGGAAGGATTTCTTCATCAACTCATAAACCTGGGAAGCATCAGAAGCATCATGATACGTTTTCTTTACGGTATCCCAAACATCTTTAGCAGTCTCACAATGAATAAAATTCATCATGAGGGCAGGGACCATAGAATTGATGAGCCATGACTTTACTAGTGCATTTTTAGCCATCCACTTTTCATACGTAGGATCTAAATCCTTGGGTGCACTCTTCGTTCGAGAGATGTAGCCATATTTTTCACGAGCAGCAATATGCATCTCAAGAACTTTGGACCAAAGACGGTAATTGGTGCCATTGAGTTTTACCCCAATTGCAGAAGGGGTTTCTTGTTGAAAAATCATCACTGGAGTTGGCTTTCTAATTAGCTATGCAAGTGACATGATCCCTTTGAAATTATAGTATAGGAATTGAGTGGAACATGTTTACTCAATGCTAGACACCACCCAGAAGAATGTTTTGTACTTAAATGCTCTCCTTTCCAATTGTCCATCATTTGATTATATTGCACTATTATCACTGCATGAACTTGAGAATATGTTGGTTTTACTAATTTGCTTTGACTTTTTTGGCGATTAATATTTTGTGTATTTGATTCATTCTCAGTGGCTAGATTGTGTGTCACAATTGTTGCGGATGTACCCTTTTGCATTTGAGTTCTCTTCGGTATGCATCTTTATTGAATTGATCATATTATATTTTTTCTTATGTGGAACATTATTTTGATTTCTGCAAAACTGATGGACTTTTAATTAAGTGCTTAGGAGTAGCTTTCTAACTCTTTTGGTTTTGCAGTCCTTCTTGGTAGATTTCTTAGACTGTGTGCTTTCATGTCGCTTTGGGAACTTCTTTTGCAATAGGTATGAGTGATCTTTTTCTTTTCTCCTTTTCCTCTCCTGATAATTAGTTTGGTCAAGATACCCTTGTTTGATCTATTTCCTCATGAGCATGCATTTCTTCATTTACATATCACACTTGAGTTAAGAGTCTGTCACTTGTAATTGCAACTTGTAACTAGTTTGTAGTAGTTAGAACAGCTTGCTCATTTTTTTCCTTATGTTCTCACTATTTACCACCTTCTAGAATACAAGTTTGATTAGCATTTATTTCAGGTACCCCTAAGCTGATTATTATAACCTACACTTTGTCTGACTATTGAATCTGTGTCACCATGAAGCAGCATTTCAAATTAGTTAGAATATAGCTTGATGTAAACAAATTATGAGAGGAATTTGAAGCAGTTACTTTTACCAATCATGCAAAGGTTGAAATGACATATTTCTTAAGATGAAGAAAGCCAGGAATAGGTAGGCAAGAGACTTGCCAATAAATACAAGAAAATAAAATTAGATTATTAGATTATTCTAGACTAGTAGTAGATGATATTACAGATTTTGTTCCCTTTTTAAATTAGATTTTACTTGGTTGTTTATGTTTAGGGTTTTCTTATTGTCCCATATATAAGGTGAAGTAACCCATCATTTAATAAATATAATAGATTGAGATGGTGCAGCGGTAATGTAAAAAATTAAACCTTTTGCTTTTACTAGTATGGAACTTTCTGTGATGCCTTCCCTGAATGCTTATAAATTTCAGTGAGAAGGAAAGGCAACAATCTGGTGTATCTGACTCCTGTGGGTGCTTGTGGATGTATTTGACTGATCTGCGAGCTTCAGAGGGAAGTTCTCACATGCACCACAACCTGTTTTATGATCCATCAAAACATGAAGGTCCAATCTTACCACCAGCAGCAGCTTTAGCACCAAACTCTTTGGCCCCAGTTTCATCTTCGATGGGCTTGCCCCTCTGAAGCCCAAGGTGGAGAGGTTGAAGCTCATTGTAGGACCATTGCTAAAAAGTTCTCTGAACTACAGAAGGTAATATGCTTCTCTTGCTGCCCAATTCACCAGCCTCTTTCCAAATCAACAAATTTGAGGGAAGGCTGATGTTCCTGGATGTAAGTAAGTTGTTTGATCTGACTATAATGAACAATTTTGATCATCAACCTGGCCTCCTTTTTCCAGTTTTGATTCAGTTAAGAGTAAATTTTTCAACAAATAATGTGGATTTATATTGCTTATAAAACAAATAGTGTGGATCTATATTTTTGTGGAAAATGACAAAGACATCCCCTGAAGTATCCCCTAATTACAAGAACCACTTCTAAATTTTCCTTTTGTGAAAGTCCTTTTAGTAACCATCCATTAGAAAAATGCCATTTTAATTGGTCGTCATGCCAAAAGTATAATATAATTCAATGGCAGAAACTGGGAGCACCGGTACAGTCACCTAAAAGGGTGTTTTTTCTAATGAATGGTTACTAGGACATTTTATTGCAAAATGAAATTTCAATGGTGGTTTTTATATTGGCAGGATACCTCAGAGAAGGTATTTGTGATTTGTTCTATTTTTGGAATAGATTGGTTAACTAGAAACAATGGCTGTAATTATTTGCAATGGTGGATCATCATACCAAATTGATTAGGATGTAGCTTAAGTTGAGATTAGGTATAGCGTTCAACAATACAATCCAATGATGGACAAGTTTTATATAGTGAAGATCAATAAAACTACAATCAACTTTTGTCTTGGTATATAAAGCATATCAACAAGGTAGACTGTTTTCTTGTTTATTGCACCTATGACAGTAGGGTTGCATAAACATTGGAGAAATGAACTGGTGATTTTGATTTTTATAATCTGATTATTGCTAAGATCTTCTTAATAATTAATTCTGGGGTATTTACAAATTTTACAGGCAAAAGAAGTGGCAGAAAGGAAAGCGAAAGATATGAACTTTACTCTGGAGTCTCTGACTGCTGAGTTGCGAAATGAGAAACATATTAGTAGCTCGGCTCTGAACTTGGCCAAGAGATCTAGCAAGGAAAATGCAGCCATAAAGAGAGCAGTACAGTCACTGGGGTGTAAAGTTCACTTCTCCGACAGCGGTGAATGTACTGTTGACGTAGAAGGCAACCCGGTGGAAATCCCTCAAAGATCAATGCAATCTCCTTCAAAAAGGGAATCGGATGGGACTGTGCAGCACGTTGAAAAATCAGACATGTCTGTCTCTATTACACTAACGGCAGATGATGATGATGATGATGATGATGATGATTCCAGCAATCCAATTTATCGGGTTTGTGAATCTCTTTGTCCTTTACGCACTCGTGATGGTGGGTGCAGGTGGCCTGATGCTGGATGTGCTCGAGTTGGAAGCCAGTTTGTTGGACTGAAGGCAAATTTTGATGCATTTGATCAACTTTCTATATACGACAGTTACTTTCAGTCCGAGTGACATTTAGCCCTAGACTACGGCCAATCTTTCCAAGGAAAGATAACCATACAGAATTTTGGTAGGTAAAAGCTTTGTTAACTTGCACAGGTTCAAGAGATTAACTAGCATACCGTAGAAATGTAGAAGGCAAAGGTAAAAGTAGGCCCTAGCAATTGAGATGGGTCTTGCTCTGTATGTATTAGAGGAATGTAGATTTTGAAGTGGACAATATCACCAGTTTTTTCAGACATTGCGGAGGTAACAAAGCATGAAAGTTGGGATTGATACATTTGAAGAGTTGATGAGCATTCTGAGGTGGTCCACTTCTTCATTTATTTTATACAAATATCAACTTTGTAAAACATTTGCATATTGTCATTTAGCTCGGACAAGTTAGCTTGTGTACAGATTCTTGACAAGTCAATTGTTGTATTGACATCTAGAAATCTTGTAAACATGGACAATGATCAAATAAAGTTTTCGGATATAGTGGAAGCAGTCAATAAAGATGTATGATTTAAACTTTAACGGAACTAGTTCAGTTTCTTAATGTCATTGTTGTCTATTTTAGTTTGTCAGCCATAAAATTCTGACTCCTTAAACTGGCCGTCCCAGTAATTTTTTTAAAGAAAAAATAAATTTTATTTAAATAAAAAGGGATGGAGCCTTTTCCTAGTTTGGGATTTTCCTATTTTACCAAGTCTTTTTTAGATTTATGATCTTTGTGGAGAAGTTTGATTTGTGTTAATCGGTGAAGACGCATCTATTCACATTTAAGTGTGGGGTTATCACGATTACTTTCTTTTTCGTTGTTCATGTTGAAGAATTGATGAAGTTTGTTTATTTTTATATATTTTTTAGAAATCTATATGTTGTTGATTTTTGGGATTCAATATGAGACCGGAAAAAGTATCACCTCAACACTAGTGTGTTTGTAATTCGATTCATTTATAAATGAGAATTATTTGATATTTTTATTCTAAGGCTTTGACAAAAAAAAAACCAAAAAAGAAATATATTTGATATTCTTATTCTAAAAAAAAAAAAAAAAACCTGTTATTCACTTGTTTTGCTGTTCTTTGGTATATACCTGCCGTCCATTTTCAGCCTATCCTAATTAACGAGTTGGATCTTGATTTATTTAAATTTTGGTTGCGGGTGAAATTAAAAATTGACTTCTTGTAATGCAAAGTGCTACTTATATTTTGGGACATGGGGGAGTCGCACATATCAGCGGACTGCACAATTGTGATCTATTTTTTTATTTTTAGCAAACATTTATAATTGTAATTCCATCGGAATGTCAAAGCATAATACTCGACTCACAAAAAAACTTAAAACATGAGCAAAAAAAAAACATTCAACTTACTCTTCCCTTCCCTTCCCTCTAAAATAAAACTCACAAAAACAATTTACAATCAACACGAATGCATGTAACCCAGACAGATAACTTGCAAAAATACATTCATAACCACAAATCTTAGTAATGCATTATATATTACTTCATACATTTTTTGAAAACAACATTTTCTCCATTAAATAATAACATTATGAGAGAGGGGGGGGGGGGGGCATTAACAAAGAGAACAAAATAAATAATGAAAACACACAAGGAAACCAGATCATCTCCCCATCAGGTGGTTGTAGGAAAAAGAAAAAGGAAGAAACATAAAAAGGTTAAAGAAAACAACAGAATTACTATTCACAGGGAGGAATAAATACAAAGAAAGTAAATTAAGTTAAAAACACCTAAACTAGAGTACAAGAACACCCTAACTTCCTGATATCTTATCAACGGTATGCTTCATTGCTGGCATTAGTGACTCACCCCACCCACCTCAGTCACATGGTATCTCTATGATGTACGGATTGGCAGTGTATTTTTGTTTGCTTTCACAACCATTTACTTTTTGCAGAACACATTTTGTTGCATAGCCCAATGGCACTTCAAAGTGAACGGCAGAAGTCAAAGCATCCGTGTTGATAGTGGCTCCAATTTAACTGATCTTCCCTGTTTGGTCAATCAAGGTGCCAATTTGTTCTCCAGCTAATGCTCTTGATATGTTTCCAGGCTCAAGCAGGTTAAAGACGACAACTATATATAGAGAGGGCAAATACTTTTAGCAAAAGAAGGTTTTATCCACCTATATTAGTGATATATGGGACAAAAACTAACCAGGAATTGCATTCTCTTCACAGAAACTGAATCGCCATCATATCCATAGAGGTAACGCCTCTAGAAACAACTTTCCCGGTTAGGAAAACGTGATCGAGTGTCACATTGTTGTTATGGCAATCATAGACACCATTTACATTTGTTCCTTTTAGGATTGCATCTGCACTAACTGTAAAAGGGGAAAAGAAACATATTTAGTCATATATTTTTTTTTTTCAGATGAAACCCTCAATAATTAAATAAAAAGTGCACCCAGTATATAGCAAAGGTTATTTATCGGAAAACAAAAAGAATGTACGCCAAATGATGTAAAAATGTAATGAAAAATCAAAGCAACTGAAGGTTGACTAGATGTTTCTAGCCACGAAAGAGAAAAAGAAAGCTTGATTTACAAAATTCTACTCAATAGGGTGATGTGGCTAGATATCCATATGTAGTCGTGAGAGAGTGAAAGGGTGACAGGAGAGTGTTTTGAAGTGTGAGGTTTTCAACATGTAGGCTACAAAATATTTCAGAAACTAATCTAACCCAAAAGAAAGAGTTGAACAAAATATAGATAGAAATGTAGTACTTTCAGAAGCCCTCAAAGCTGCTGCTGTGTCAGTGGTAAAGAGGGGGATTCCCAGTGCCAGCACCAACACCTCCAAAGATAACGACTCTTCCTTTCTCAAGATGACGGATAGCTCTTAGCCTGTTATAAGGTTCAGCAACCTCTGGCATTGAGAAAGCACTTTGCACGCAGAGTTTGAACACCCAGCTTCTCTAAAGCTGATTGAAGCAGTACAGAATTCATGACTGTTGCCATCATACTGAAAATATAAACGGTACTTGGTCAGGAGCAAGTAAACAAAGTTTATGACGTAATATGTAGTTCATTGATACAGAACAAAGGGAGGGGAAAAGGATCACAAGACTTGATTAATGGAAATTGGAATTGGTTGAGAGATTATTGCTTGAGTCTTACCTCACAGCAGAATATAAACAATTGCCCGATGGTTCCAAAGAAACAATTTAATGGAAGATGCCATGACAATTTAAAATAATGGAAAATGAATGCCTAAATTCAGATTTATTTTCTCAGTCAAATGTATGAGCATATACAGAAGCAGATGCATGCAGACTGGCATCTATGCTGTCGCACGCATTGCATGTGATAAGTGGGGGTGGGGATAAAGGGCATAAGTGAACATATTTTTGGGAGCAGCTATGACATATATATATATATATATATATATATATATATATATATATATATATATTGTTCTCTAATCTCATCCTCTATTTTATTTTGTCATCCATGTTTTGAATAGGGTTTGAGGCATGTTATATATTGCAGTGCATATGATATCAAATACAAAGTACAATACATAGCCTTCCAAACTTTTCTTTTTCTCCCACCCTTTTGTATTAATCAATTAACAGAGACAACTATACACCATGGTGGATTTGGACTTATAGTTGGTCAAAAAAAACTCTGTATGGCCACTCAGGATTAAATGACATTACCCAATTTTGATATGCTGTAGGTCTATCTAAATCAGTTGCTGACACCCATGAGTCTCCACAAAAGAAGTTGCGACCTCCCACAACAATAGCAACCTAGAAAATCACATAAAGGAACCATCTTGAAAGTCAAAAAGAGTTGGTTGAATTAAAATTGTGAAAGACAAAGGAGTATCGCAATGACAAAAAATAGGAAATCAATGTTCAGTACCTGAACACCAAGGTGGCACACTGTTGTCACTTCTTTAGCAATCTCCAATGCCACCTAACAAGAGAAGGATCAAGCATAGCACATAGCTTCGACTTAGAACAACCATGTAATGCAGATGTTGATACTATTAATTCATTTAATAAACGAGGAAAAGTAAAACTCACCTTGGAGTCAATACTCTGACAGTTACCAGATAATGCGACACCACTAATTTTAAACACCACCCTTCTCCATTTTGGCCGTGGAGTTGACTTCAATTTCGTGCTGTTTACAAAGTTTGCACTGCTTGTTGCAAGTCTGCCAGAAAACATGGGATTACATCAAAGCTTTGAGGATAGACATTTAAATTAATAGTTCTAATAGTAAACATATTTGGATCTGACTCTATGAAACAAGTATACGGTTTTGTTCATTGCGAAGATACATTTTTATGTTGTTATTCCTCCTTTAGTTTCCTGTCCTTCATTTTTGTCTTCAATTGATTTGAGGCATAAACAACAAATGCCATCCATAATTTTTTTTTAATCAACAATATATCATCTATTACATTGACTGAACTATACGCCGAGCTATGTGGTCTCTAGATCTTAGTAATTAAGTAAGCAAAAAAAAAATTCTCTTCTTTTGACATTTTGAAGAGTTTATGGAGTTCTTTTAAGGCAGTTGAGGAAGCACAATGACAATCTATTTCAAGTGTTGGGTCCTGGCACTTAACCTAGCAATGCTTGAGAAAATACCTTTGATTTATTATAGAATATATCTATCTACACACCTAAATTGTACATCCAAAGACACACTCAAGTGTAAAATAGTAGTAAATGAGAAAGTGTAAAATAGTAGTAAATGAGAAGAGAGAAAGTGTTGTAAAGATAGAAGAGAGAAATATTTTACTATCATTTTACCATAGTTGTCAAGGCGCTAAGGCGAGGCGAGGCGGTGGCCAAGCGCCTGGACGCCTAGGCGATAAGGCGCCCGCCTAGGCGTCCATAAGGCGATAAGTCGTTTATAATGTGCAATTTATAAATATATAATTTTAGATATATTTTATTTCACAAATACATTAAACATAGGAAAGTCTAATGTATTAAACTTTAAAATGATAAGTATTATTTGTAAACACACGCATACATACATCATTTTACTTCATTTACTTGTAATAAAATAGGGGTTAAAACTGGTGAAAAAATAAATAAGTTGAATTTAAATAAGTTAATTATATATTTATGTGAGAATTTAAATAAGTCAGGTGAAAAAATAAATATGAAAACTTAAATTATGTTTTATTTTTTAGTTATAAACTTAAATCAGTTGAATTTAAATGTACAAGTTGAGGCCCATGTACCAACTTATAAAACTACACACAAGTCATAAGTTGTCTCTTTAGTGGCAGACAAGACATGAGACCACATGAACCAGCTTTAAATGGTTGAAACCAGCTGTAACCCTCTAATAAGGTTCTGTTTGGCTAATAAGGCATCCTATTGTTACATCCTCAAAGAAAGGTCAAACACTACATAAATCTTCTCCATAAATCACTGCAGACATCTTTTTCATCCATTTCAAATGTCCTACAAATTACGAGCAAAGTTGCAGTTAGCTTAGAAGAACAAAATAGCACTCAACAATCTCTCTCTCTCTTCTCCCTGGTTATGGGTTGCTTTTTAAACCAGTTCGCATGTCGATCAAAAGGCGAACAGGAAGTCGTCCAAGGCGTCGCTTAGGCGACCCAAGGCGACGATTTCACTGTCAAGGCGCTCGCCTTAGTAACTTCGACCAAGTCGTCTCCTCGCCTAGCTTTGAACCACCGCCTGGACGCCTAGGCGTCGCCTAGGGGACGCCTAGGGGACGCCTAGGGGACGCCTAGGCGACGTCTAGGCGACGTCTAGGCGACGCCTTAACAACCATGCATTTTACACTTGGGTGTGTCTTTGGATATACAATTTGGGTGTGTACATAGATATATCCTTTATAAGTTAGCACAAAATCCAAGTATTCCTTGATTCTTAAGCAAGTATACACCTACAGAAAGCCTAAAATAGGTAAAATACTAAAATCTCATATCCACTTTAACAGTACTAGATAGAAAAGTCAGCTAAACAAACGTTGTCTGCTTCTTAAACATAATGAGAAAAGATGGTTTGATTCAATAAAACCAAAAGAAAATAGTAAGATTCATTTTCTTGTCCTTCATATTTTTACTCTCCTAAAAATCAATACCGATAAAGCTTTAATCTATTTACAATTCAAGTTACATATTTCTTAAGTAAGTTTAATTCTAATACATTCCCCAGTACAAAAAAAAAAAAAATGCTTTTTGTCTTAAAATTGAGTATCTAATGAGGGCTTGAACCAAAGCACACTTCAACATTTGAGATGATAGGTACCATAGATGTAAAACTCTAAATTAAACATCCTTGTACACTTTCGAACTCTAATCTTTCACAAGGAGAAGCTATAGAGACTGGAAAAACTTAAACAATGCCTAACATAATCCTTGCAAAATTGCAACATTCTACTAAATGAAGAATCATTACTAATAAACATGTTACATGACCTAGGATGGCAGGTAAGGCTGTAAACTGAATTAAATAGTTCGGGCTTGATTCGTACTCACTCGATTAAAATTTGATTCAAGCTCGACTCGAAATATAAACGATTCAAATATAAGCAAATTTTAAAATTCGATAAATTACTTGGGCCTTTTCAAGACTCGTATCATATTCGTTCGAAAAGTTCAAACTATTCGGACTCGATTCGAGATCGTGCTCGACTTGGTAGCTAAACAAGCCTCAATTAAATCTTATTTCAAACTCGATAAATTTTATGAACCAAATATGAACAATTCAATACCCGGATCAACTCGATTCATTTACACCCCTAATGACAGGTCATAAATATTGTTGCCCATTAAGAACGAGCTCAAGTATAAATATATTCATTCTAAAGGTTATTTCCTTCATGTAAATAACATTTACTTGCACATATTATTCTACTTTTTTCCACACATGCACAGAAAATCTGCCATCCAAAACAAGCGCAATTTCCAAACTAAATTATCCCAAAAAAATAATATAAGTCACTCATACAGAACGATTGCACTTGTAATAAGCTGCCCACTGCAACTATGTCCATGTATAATCCGAAATAGAACTAAATAACTACTCCAGATTGTGCAAGCCACATACAGTGCCAATAATTTTACCACTGGAAAAAAAACAAACAAACAACTTCTAAATATTAGTCCTAATATTTTCAACAATTTAGTATTCATATGGTCATGAAATGTAATCAAAATTTCATATACCTTTTTCGATTGCCGTAGCATATACGAAGAATTCCCTCCTCCATTAGACCTATCATCATCCGAAACACTCTTCATCGATGCCAAATTTCCCACAATCACCTCCATTTTCTTAAAACCAATGCCAATGGCTAACCGATAAGCCGCCGCTATTCATCCTTTGAAGCTCAACCTTATACCTTTTCTTCAGATTATCAATCTTATTCTTTACATTGCTCAACACTCTTGCATAAACTTCTTATCACATCCCTCTGTAACACTTTGAGCCACCTGCTCCCAATCTCTCCCCCTCTTAAAATTGCCGCGATTCAGCTGCGTAAACTTTTCGATATACGCGTCAAGGAGACACGAGATCGCCGAGTCGTTTCCATTCCTCCCGGTCCTTCCGGTAGTCGACTCGGTAATCGCCGCCGCTAGAATCGGCGGCGACGGCGTCGTGTTTGAGTTTTTTTGTAATAGTAAGGGTTTTAGCCTGCCGTTTGGAGTGATTTGATCGGATTTGTTCGGATCGGAGCAGGAGTCTCCGGCGGCGGTGGAGTACGGTAATACATCAGTGGTTTGGGAGTAGAACGCGGCACTGCCGGAGTCTTCTCCGGTGTCGGATTCGTCGGGGTTGTTTTCGGCTCCGATTACTGGGAATTCGACGTTGCACGAAGACATTATAGTATAGGAAGAAAGAGGAGAGAGATTAGGGTTAGGGTTTCGAACCAGAGAGGAGGAAGGAGGAAGGAGGAAGGAGGAGTAGACGACGTTAGTGCTGATTGACGGATTGTGGAGGGGAACCGTATTAAACTGCTAACGGTGTGATCTGTCACTGCGATCATGTTGACGCCTGTCTTGACGAACGTAACGATTTCTGTCATGACTTGCATCCACGTAGCTACTTTCCACTATATTTGGCTGTTAATGTCGAAGGAAGGGCGGTTCTCAAAATAATGAGTAAACGTATTAAAAAATAAAAAAATAAAAAAATTTAAATTTATTTTTAGTGGTCATACAAGGTTATATAAAATAATAAATATTTTTATTTTTATATACTAATAAATTTTACTAAATAACATATTTATCTTTCACTTTATGTACTTTATCTCATTTTTTAGGGATAAAAAAATTTGTAACTTTAGTCATCATTTTAAGGACGGAAATAGTAATAATAATGCTTTCTGAGCAAAATATATTTTTTAACGATACGTTTACATTTTGTTAAAATTACATTTAGAACATTTAACAATACATATTATTCTGACGGCATGATTATGGGAAAGTTGGAATGTCACTAGAGGAGGAGGGGCTATACTGAATCCGGGTATTTGAAATTGATTACTGCCTTAAATATTTCGTTAAATTTTATTTGTTTCATTTAGTACATTAAATATTAAAATACAATTATATATTGATTAATTTTATATTGAATGTAAATTGCGAATAATATGTAAGTAATAAAATAAAATAACAATATATGAGTATCTTATTATAGGCAATGAAATTGTACATCGCTCGATTAGGGTTTCGAATTGGCTGAGGAGAAGTAAAATTTACAAAGAGTACGAGAAATGATCTAGGATTTGTAGAGGGGAGAAGAACGAGTAAACAAATCACCAAGGCAACACGTGACAGCTAATTGTGACAGTCAAGGCAGGCAGGCTAGTTAGACAGACAAGAAAGACAGGTCAAGGCAGGCGGGCTAGTCAGGCGAACAAGAAAGACAAGTCAAGGTTGCTCAAAGATCAAGGAAGGAGCTGACAAACGACGATTGGTTGAATGTGCTTTGGCAGCTCGTGGTGGGAGTACTTTGTGACAGATTTTGCTTTATTATTACTTCCTCTGCTTGAGGAGAAGAGGGGGTGATCGGGATTAAGCGAGAGCCTTTTTGTGTGTCTTGGAGTGTCAGAGAATCAAAAGTCCTTTGCTCTGAAATGAGGGGGCTATTTATAAAGGTGGCATATCTGATAAGTGGTTATATGTCTAGCACATGACTAGGTCACGTGCTTGGCATGTGACTTCAGGTCAAATACCAGAAATGCCCCTTGTTACAAAAAGTGATGCCTAAGTCATCCCATTCTTCTAGCCGCTAATCCAAATCCCTTAACCATTTTTTTGTTAAAGTTATCTCCCTAAGTCTTTTGCCTAGGAACTTACGGAAGCCCTTTCAATTTTAAATCTAATCATCGTTCCATGAATCAAATCTCGATTTCCTTTCATTCCATCTTCATGCTCTGATCCAAAGATTAATCGGAGAAGCTCCTCGGAAAAAAGCGTCTCCGAAGCCTTAGGGTGGTAAATTCCAACTGCCGCTAAGTCATTTAAAGAGGAACTATTAGCAACTTAGCAGCACCTTAAAACAACATCTTTTCTTAGTGATTATCTTAATGATTTGTTGTAATTCCAAGTCTAATGTGACTTGAATTATTCTTTGTGAATCATTGTTATAAATAGTTCTGTATGAAACTGAAAATCATTGTTATAACAGTTCTGTATGAACTGAAATCTTAGTGATTTCTCCTCCTTAGTGGAATATCCTTACTCGCATAGTAGAAAAGAGGAGTATGAGACTTTTGTGGTCTAAAACCTCTTAAAAAATTCCTTGTTGTCATTTATTTTCTGCAATTTTATTTTTAGTCACTCTACGTTTTGCTTCTATAACTTATTTTTGTATTTTTATATCATGCACTAAATTTAGAACTGAGGTTTTTATTTAATCTTTGAAGGGATTTTCAAAATTCATTCCGCTGTGCTTAACTTAATCAATAAACTGAAAGTAGTATGCACACTGATAAGTAGGTTTTATACCTACGAATCGGATACCAATGAAAGCGGATTAGTGTTTATTTCCTTGGTTTGTAGTTATTTTTCATGCATTTTGTATGTTTTTGTAGGTTGCATATGTTGGGGATTGGCTCGGCGAGAATTGAGTGGATTCAGCAGTTGCAGATGCAGAGTTGCAGGAAATTAGAACAGCGCGACCGCGCCCAAAATGACCTAGGGAGCAGCGCGGCCGCGCCGATCTTCAGAGTTGAAAAATGATTGGCTGGCAGTGTAGCGCGACTGTGACACCCCCCAAATTCAAGGTACCAATACCTCGAATCTGGTGCTCACGATAAAATATATCCATACACCTCTAAACAACATAAATTAAACTAATGCGGAATAAATAAACATATGTTGTTCATAACAAAAGGTTTACTACGGTCCCAAGGTCTATAACCATAAATAAATACATCGCAGAATACAATAATAATACAAAACGATTCCACGATTACATAACGGGATAGTACATATAACTATTCCTTAAGCTTTTCTTTGCCCTTGTCCGCTTTGAAACTCCCCGGCTTAACTGCAATAGGTTCATGATATAGCAAGGGTGAGCAACTACTTTGCTCAGCAAGTGTAAAATGAATAAAGAGGATATATCATGAATGAATGAGAACAATAATCGCATAGTTCAACAATTTAAGACATTGAGGAAATAGCTGACAATATAATCAAAGTTCAAAAGAAATAATGAATATTGATTATTTACTGCTGAGTGGTCCAATAGACCATGAACTATTTGGCCAAAGGATCAGTTATTCAACCAACCCTTTTAAACGCCTGGCCCGTCAGTAGTACTTGAGGGGATCAGCCTCTCGTACCCTATGTATATGCATAACATTTAGCTCTGACTGCATCGAATAATCGACACATTAAAATCCCCTACATAAGGGTTGCTCTCTCAGTCCAAGAATCTGCACCAACAATCGGTTTGTATAGCTTTTAAAATAATAACCTGCACGTGTCTAGCCGAAACAAGTGGCGTAGACTATTTCCTTAAATAGTTCATGAATGAAGAACCTATGTTTCACAGTCCAACAACAGTTTTCGAATTCAAATGCACAATGTGCGAATATCAATAATTATCCTTGATGCGGAATAATTAACAATAATTAAACCACTAACCATAGTTGAAATATGATAAATCGAGTTGAGTTAGGAAACTTGCAATAATATAGAATGATTGCTCAATTAATAAATAAACTCGCACATTAAATGAAAGCTGTGCGATTGAGAAAACCTGCCCAATATTAAATTGAGTTAGGGTAAAGAAACTTGCCCAACATAAGGGTTAGACAAGGGTTAGAGAACTTGCCTGAAGCGCTGCTACAATAATACAACACATGCTCCTTAATATCCTACACAATTTAGTACATATTTTCATAACAATTAGTCACATTCCAAATAATGGTTCAAAACGGACGCTGCATCATTAAAACACATTGATTGCCCTACGACTACCCAGTCGGGGGTCTCACTCCCCGGTGAGTGAGCGGCTGCCCAGCTCGCCGGTGAGCTGGCGGGGGTCGGGGGGGCAGCGCCCCCAGGAAACCAAGCCTAAATTACAATTAGATTATTCAATTTTCGCCTTAAGACAATGCCAATTTGGTTGACATTTGGGAAATAATTAAGTATTTAGGGCTTAACAAAATATGCTTAGCTAACCTGTCTAATCATTTAGTACCAAGAAATATATAAGTGTTGGACCCATTGAAGAGGATTCATTAAGTCCTACCCGACCTGACCCGGCCTGACTGCCCGACCCGATCCAGACACGGAACTGATGCTGTAGCACCGAGCCAAAGCACTGGGCCTCACGCTGCAGCGCGAGTCCCGTGTTTCCTCCAAGACAAGGCTTCACGCTGCGGCGTGAGCCATAGTGCTTGGGCCTCACGCTGTGGCGTGAGTCCCGGTCTTTTACCAACTTGCCCCTCGCTGCAGCGTGAGCTGCAGGGCTTATGGGTGGCGCTGCGGCGCCATTCTGCAGTAGCCGGATTCTGGGTTTGTTCCCAGTTCGCGACTCCGACCTCCAGCCACTCCAACCTCCATAACTCCTTCAATACACAAGCAAATTGGTCCATTCCAGACTCTATGGACTCCTAACTTATGGGGTAGAACATATCAAAAATGCAGAGCTACCCATTAACGTTAACATGGCCAAATCTTAAGCCAAAGTGTAAAGTTCCATAACTCTGTTTCTTCGAGTTCTTGATAAGTTTTACAAAAAAATCATTCCTACGAACTCGTTTTAACTCCTTTTTGCTTCATTCCAACTGGGTTAGCTTCGTAACCCATGGAACTACAATACCATAACAACAAACAAAATTAACAAACACGAAATCATAGCTTTTACAGTCCTCTAAAAAGTTCTTGAATGTCCAAGTTCATGTCCAAAGTCCATTGTTCTTGCTCCATTAAGCCAAGGTAAGGATTTCTTGCATTTTTGTTCCACTTTGATGTTATTAATGGCTTACATTAGTCTCTTAATAACATTTACAAACAATCACAACAAACAAAAACACCAAGAATCGCCATAAATCTGACCCACAACCTTAAGAGCTCAAAACTAAGAAAAACTTGAAAATCTTAACAAGAAATCGAATGGAAAGGATTTGGTTGGTGTTTACCTCTGTAAATCCCTCCTAGATGGTTAAGAAGCTCGGCTAGGCTTTGTTTTGGGGGTTCTTCTTGCTTGGTTTCTCCACCCGTGCCTTCTTCTTCCTCCTTTCTTTTCCGGCGACTTCTTTCTCCTTCTATTGTTCCGGCGAGCTCTCTTTCTCTCTCTCTGCAGAATTTGAAATGGGTTTGAATGAGGAGCTGATGGATTGCAAGAGAGAAATGAAATGGTTGAATGATTTGGGAGAAGTGGAGCAATTTTGGGAGAAAAATGGAAATGGGTTGGTTGCTCAAGGAGCTTGCCGGCAACCTCCCTCCTTGCTCAATTCTAATTGGTCTAAAATGAGGGATTGGTTCCCTCTTGGAGTAACAAGCCAAAATAAATACCCAAAAACACTAAAAATATATCCGAAAACTCCCACTTTTGTACCAAAATTGGTAAATAACTCTACCCAAAATTAAAATGGGTATTACCATAAATATTGAGATGCATAAAAATAATTATTATGGGGTTTGTCCAAACATTCGGAACACCCATATAACACATTTCGGATACGGATAAAATCACGTATCAGCTGAAATAAAATTTCCGATACTTGAAAAAATTATTCGTAGGCATACACGTATTTGTGAAATTTATTAAAGTCGAAAAAGACATAAAAATATTATGGCGTAAATAGTGCCTCGAGAAACGTGCCCCATGAATAGTGATTTAGCGACGCTACGCAAAATCAATTATTCACTCAAACAAAACTATAATACGTAAAATTTCATTCATTCACATAATCCAGGTTGTCACAGAACCTTTACACATGCAACACAAAAATAATATTAATAAAATATAATATATTCATTAATATTCAAAAATTCGAATTACAAGGTAATTTCAGAATTCTCGGTCGTTACAGCGGCCGCGCCCCATTCAAGCTTATTTCCAGCGCGGCCGCGCCGGTTCGGGAGTTAACCAAAGTTGACTTTTTCATTAATTAAAGCAACTTGATGTGTACTTGGATTTCAGACTTCTTAATTAGTTAGGATTCTTATCAGATATTTATAAATAGTTGTTTTAAAAGTCAATTTCAAGGTTGTTGAACTTGTTATTTAGTAAACCCTAGTTTTGAAGCAAATTGTGGAGGAGTTGAAGCAAATTGCTAGCAGGAGGAATTCAAAGCAGGAGCTAGAGAGAGATTCAAGGATTACTCAATCAGTTTTTGTTCTTCTCTCTTTCTTTTATTTTGACTTTTGAATGCTATTAAATTTGTGGATGATGGATTTTAGTTTTAATTATGAAACTAAATTTCTTTTTAAGGCTATAATGGATCTTTATTGTGTAGTTTTTGTTTAAAACATGCTTCCTGGATAATTATGATTAGTTATTATTGGATTTGTCTATTATGGTTTATACTTAATTGCTTAATTATTTGGCCAGTAATTACCGGGATAATCTATATGAACTCGAGAGATGAAGTATAGGTTTTAGATCTGACCATAATAGCATGTGATTGTGCATTCTGCTTATCGTTGGAATTCATAATTAGTGTTTAGGATAGAGATTATACCTATTTCACCACATGTAATCTGATAGGGAACCTGAACTTTTAAATCATTTTTAATTGTAATTCACATAGAGATATAGTGAATTAGTTATCAAGGGTGATTATCTTGAATCTATCATTTGTGGATTTGAATTGAGTTGTTTTTGAAACATTAAGAGATGGTCAAAAATACTGATGAGTTCTTGATTAGCAATCCAGAATATTAATTAGCATAATTCAAAGGGAAGTGTGTCGAGCAAAGTGAAACCATAAGTGAAGTTGTAGTCTTAAGTCCTTTAAAAATATGTTTTCAAACTTGTGGTTAGTAATTTAAATTTGAATTAATTAGTTAATTCAGAAATTCGGAAAATCTTTGATCATTTGTTTAATAAAATTGACTTGATATAGGATTGAAATTTGTCATTATAAACTCAGTCTTTTCTCCATGGGACGATACTCTACTTTCACTTTATTACTTGTGGATTGCGTATATACTTGCGTATTTTGCTGGTATAGATTTAGTCAAAAACACACACAAGCCAAAACATATTTGATATGATATAGCATATACTTTGTAATCTTATTCATTTATTAATAAAAGTGTTAAAGGTATTTTACTTTATCTACATTGTGTTGTTATTTAAAATGTGATAAACCCATAGTTTTGAGCAATGTTTTTAGAATCCATGATGGTGATTATGCTAATGAGATCTAAATTCTAGATAGCTCATAAACTAAAATCGTTCCTAATCGTTGGGATACTAAAAAGGGGATTTAGTGAATCGGATAGATTAGTACATACGTTGCTTGCTCTTAGGAAGAGGATGATTGATCTCATAATCATTTGTGTGGAGACACTAAAGGCAAGTAGTATGTAGGTGCTTATTGAAGAATAAGTTCACTGAACGTGGCTTGCTAAGGAATACCTAATGGAGTTTTACTCGCCTGTCAATAGGAATTCCTCTAGTGATAGTAGTACAAGTGATTCTTAGACTTGAGATCATCATAGTATCTTGTGTATGATGAGTTATACTTTGACATGTCCCTTAAGACTTTTAGGGTATATCAAAGGGTATGATTTGGTATAATAAATTGTACATGGAGATAGGTGAATGATCAACAAAGAATCTACCACATCTAGTAAAAGATGAGAATGTCCTATGTGATTCGATAAATGACAACTCAGTAGTCCTTGACCAAGGCAGAATGAAATTAGAAAGGAGTTTCTAATTTGCATTATTTAGAGTTGTGCATTTGGGAATCGAAATATATATAATTAAATAAAATAAGACTTGACAGTAATTCCATGTCTTATATTTAATTGAGACATTGTATGGTAGAAGGATTGAATTGTACGGTAACTATTGACTGAAAGGTTCTTTTGTGATTAATGTTGAAATCTATATTATCTGGAAAGTCGTTGATCGCTAAGGGGACTTACCCTTATTATAGAATAAATATTATTTAATTAAATAAATTAAATAGTTTAATTTATTTATTTAAATAAGATTAGAATTGTTTTAATTGATTTATTCACAACCGGTTTAATATGAAGAACCTAAAGGGCTACACCGCAAAAAAAAATTGTTTAAGAAATAAATGACATAATTGTAATAATAAGTTAAGTGTATTTAATTTAATCTATAGAGATAGAATAAATTAAATAGCTTAATATTTATTATTTATTATTTTGGAAATATTAAATATAAATTAATAAGAGGAGTCTTCTTATTATTATTACTGTTATTTAGTTCCTAATAGGGATTGTGAATTAATTAATAGAAGTACTCTCGCATGAATTCCTAATTAGATTAGGAGTTTAATTAAATTAAATGAGTTTAATTAGAATAGAAACCCTAATCCTAAATAGTTTAGGAAAATGTATTCCTACATCTATAAATAAGAGGAGTCTTATCATAAATTAGGGTTACACACTCTTGTATTAGAATTATGGAGAGCACTTGCAATTTCTATAGAGATAGAAACTAGGGTTTTCCAACACCCAACTTCTTGAATACTTATTCTTCCTTGGTGGATCATCTCTAGAGGCCAAACACTTGGGTGGCTAACGTTGATCAAAAGAAAGAATCTCATTAGTGGAATTCGAGGAGAACGCGAAGGAATTGGAGGTGAACTTGTACCTGAGGAAGCTTTGATTCACGAGGGTATAATTCTCTATCTCCATCTCTTTCGTTAATTGATAATTGAACACAAGGAAAGATCATGATGATGGTTTGTATTAAAATTTTAAAATCCGTTTTATCGCGCTTCCGCCTTATTTATGTAATTTGATTGCATGCTTGCGTAATATACAAACCTAACATAAACTTGCTTAACTAATTTGGTAATCAATCTTTAAAAAGAAAAATTTAAAAGAATCTATTCAACCCCCTTTTAGATCTCTTTGTGTGCTTTTGGGAATAACAAGTGATATTAGAGTTGTGTTTTCTTAAACTAGCTTTACAACTTGAGTAGATTCATGGCATAAACCAAAACTTAATTTTGAGCTTAATGGTGGAAAACAAGCCAAATTTATGTAACAAGGATAAACTTGCTAAGTGGAAAGTTTGAATACAGGCATACATGGATGCTATTGATGATGAACTTTTTAATGTTGTGCTCAATGGTCCCTATGTACCTACAAAGCTTGCCCCAACATCAGATGATCCAAACAAGATTGTTGTTAAGTAGAGAATAGAGTGGACCGATAATGAAAAGAAGCTTGTGACCCTTGACAAGAGAGCTAAGAACATCCCATTCACAGTTCTAGAAGATGAACTGTTTGATAATGTAATCAACTGCAAGACTGTAAAGGAAATATGAGAAGCTCTCCTAGTCATGCATGAAGGCACTAAGTAAGTAAGGGAGAACAAGCAATCTCTACTCACTCAACAGTATGAGATATTCTCTCATATTCCTGGTGAAGATATTACTGCAACTTATGAGAGTTTCAATATTTTGTTCAATTCACTTAGAGCATTTAGGAAAGTCTATCCTAACAAGGACCTTAATATCAAGTTCATGAGAGCTCTACCAAACAAGTGGGATGTTAAAACCATTGCCATCAGAGAATTAAAGAATCTTCATGAAATAATAGTCCAGAAAATCTATGGCAATCTTCTGACATATGAGTTGGAACTGAATTAAAGGCAAAAACAACAACAATAATAAAGAAGGACGAGAGTGTAACCCTTAAAGCTGCTGAAGTCTCCTCTACAACCCCCATGGAGGATGACAATGAGTTAGATGATGATGATGATGATGAAAATCTGGCATTGCTAGCCAGGAAACTGAGAAAGTTTATGAGGAAAGGCAGAAGCAGCAGCAACAACAACAACAGGTTTAACAATAACAACAACTACAATAACAAAAGAGACTCCTCTAAAGACCTATGTTACAACTGCAAAAAGCCAAGTCATTATATTGTTGAATGTAATAAGCCTTTAAGAGAGGAGCTCATAAGGATAAGAAGAATGAGTACTCAAAGAAGGACTAGAAAGCATACAAAAAGTATATATCACAAGAAGGAAATAGGCCATGTAGTTGAAGGTTCATGGAGTGATGGTGATAATAACTTAAATTCTGAGTTAAGTGATGATGAAAGACATCAGATGGCCAACCTCTGTCTCATGGCTATGGAAACTCTTAAAGATAACACCACTGATATTTAAGAAATTAATATTAGTGAAGTATTTAACTTTAATTCCCCTAATGTTAATATTTCTAATCTTAGAACTGCTTTATATGACATAACATCTTTAAGTAGCATAAATACATGAAGTGGTATAGGGTGCTATCAAGGGATTATTCTCTTTTTCAAGATAAGAAATAAAGTAAAACTTGAGTTGGAAATAGCTCAAGAAACTACTAGTTCTCTTTCTAAGCTTGAGGTTGAGAATGGGAAATTGAGAAAAATCACTGAGCAGTCTACACAGAGAGAGTTAACTCTAATTTTCAAGATTGAGAAACTTGAGAAGACAATTTCTACGTGGAATAGGTCTTCTTCTACGGACTCCCTGATCACCAGTCAGAGATGCAGTTCAGACCGATCAGGTTAATGATTTGAGGACTTGTCCTCAAATCGTAGCATGGGTACAAGCTTAAAGACTAACAACAACAATGTTTCTACTTTCCATAAAAGTATTGTGTTTGTAAAATCTACACAGGTTACTGAGCCAAGTGTTCAAAGCTCTATGGTTTCTGCGGATCAAATTGTGATCCCTGAGAACAATAGATCACACACTAATCTAAGATTTAAGAAATTGTAGCGTAAAGTTAAAACTACATTTAAGTCTCGAAAGATCGTAGAGTCAGTCTATACTCACTCTGCGAGTCAACCAGGCAAGAAACATAGAGTTAACTTTCACCCAACGAACTCCCAAAATCATAAAAAGTGTGAAATCAGAAAAAGTTTGAGCCTAGGATAAATGCAAGAGGTTTCTCTGTCCCACACATGTTCTTGAAAAGAAGGAATCCATACACACACAAGCGTGCATCATATTAAATGTTATAACAGTTATTATTATGGTCATATTGCTGCTCTGTGTGAATTTGATAAGTATTATCTACATGTGAGGCCTAAAGTTAGGCAAATCTGGGTTCCTAAGAAAACTACCCCATCTCCAATCAAATTTGGGTACCAAATTAAAGTTTAATTTCTCTTGCAGGATAAAAGCACCACTAATTTAACACGGTATCTAGATAGTGGATGCTCAAGGCATATGACTGACAACAAAAGCTTTCCTGTCAAATTTGAAAGAAAATGATGGACCTGCAATTATCCTTTAGAGATGACAATTTTAGAAAGACAAGAGGATATGACACAATAGGAAATAGTGTTATATCTTTCAACAAAGTTGCATTTGTTGAAGGATTGAAGCACAACTTACTGAGCATTAGCCAACTATGTGATAAAAGGACACCAAGTTATCTTCCGCAACAACTAATGTCAAGTAAGAGACCTGGAGACAAAACTCAATCAAATTGACTGGAACTAGAGATGGAAATGTATATGTGGTGAATCTAGCTAAGCTGACCTCAAAAGAAAAACTACTTGGTTCTTTGCCAAAGCTTCAGAAGATGTTTGTTGGTTATGGCGCGAAAAAATTATCACATCTAAACTTCAAGAATATGTCTAAGCTAATTTTCAAGGATTTGGTCTCTAGTCTACCTAAGCTAAACTTCATCAAAGAGAAGCCCTACAAAGCATGTCAGCTAGGAAGCAAAAACAAAGTCTCATTCAAGAACAAGACAGTTAACTCCAATAATAGGCCACTATAGTTACTTCATATGAATTTGTTTGGTCCTATCCCTACTATCAGCCTTGCAGGAAAGAAATATGCTCTAATCATAATGGATGACCACACCAGATTCACATGGGTATTCTTTCTAGCCTCAAATGATGAAATCAACTCTCAGTTGATCAAAATTTTCAAGCTGGTTGAGAATGAGAAGGGTAAAAAGATTAAAACCATCAAGAGTGATTATGGAAGAGAGTTTGATTTTTCTGAAATGAAAAAGTTTTATGTAGACAATGGAATTCATCACAACTTCTTTTCACTAAAGACTTCTCAACAGAATGGTGTAGATGAAAGAAAGAACAGAAATCTCATAGAAGTAGGAAGGACATTTTTAGCTGCTACAAGATTACCAAAATACTTTTGGGCTGAAGTTGTCAATATTGTCTGCTACTGTAATGACCGTGAATGTTAAACTCCATTATTAATTAAATATAAATTTTAATTTTTAATGAGTTAGCTTTTTATGCTTATTTAAATCTTGGGAGATAAATAAATTATGTGATTATGTGGTAACTGCGCGTAATTGCCTAGATTTATTAAAGGGAGTCGATAATGGTTTAATTAAATTAGTAGACTAGCCCTAAGGTTCAATATCAGAAGAATTGATAAAGTTTGTTTGTTAAATTAAATATTCAATTTTATTTGAATATAGTGGAGGAATTTAATTTGCATAGATTAATTAATATAGTTATTAATTAATGTGTGCAATATTGATATTATTATGTAATAGTCTATTTATTAATTTAATACTAAGTGGACTAGAATAAGTTATTAATTCCATCTTTTATGTATTTACGAACTGGGTATCAGATATACACTAGATTCATTGGGTTTATAATTATATGATTTATTTACCTAAGTAGCATTAGTTTGGGACAAGAGTTATGGGACATATCCCATTTATTTTCAAGCCGTAGTCTGTATTAAGAGAGAGAGAAATCAAAAGTGAAAGCACAGTAAAGTCCCATCCCTTCTTTTCCTCCTTCTTCTCAGCAATGTATAAGCATGAGGCCTATGTTTGCTTGCATTAGATGGTAAGAATGATGAAGGAGAGAATGGGCAACTCACCAAACCTCCATTGTCCAACAACTTCTTCTTCTTCTCGTTGGTTCTTCAATTTGGGTAAGAACAATGCCTGGATAATAAATTTTCTATAAATTGGAACCAATTCTTCATGAATTCAGTTGCTAAATTTTCTGATAAGTTAGTAATAGAGGGTGAGTCTTGCTGGGAGGTAGTAGGAATCTGCTATTAAGCAAGCTAGAAAGTATCAATTTAGCTTCGTTGGAGGTAAGAAACTCGTCACTGTGTTATCAATTTCTTAGATTGTTAAATTATATGAAATCCATGATTCTTGCTAATTAGTTTGTTAATTAGTGTAATGATGTTATATGGGTCTATATTCATGTTTGGGACCAATGTGGTTGCACTGAATTGCATTTAGAAAGGTTAGGCCATATTAATTTTCGAGTTCTGCAGAAGCAGAGCCGAACCTGAAGTTGTGCAGGAGTGGCGCGGCCGCGCCACTCCCAAGGCCAAAACCAGTGCGACAGCGCTAGCTACCAGAAATGGTTGAGGTGTTCTGAAAGTTTGAGCATGCTAGCTTAGTTTCCTTCATGCATAAAAAATAGGTTACCATGTAACTAGAATCCCTGTAAATACCATGAGTTGCATATGTTACTCTATGTATGTAATTTTCAAAAAGTAAAACTTAAGAATTTTCAAAATGTAAATTGTCAAATGGGTGTCTCTTTATAATCTGACCATTTGAGTATGTGTATATAGCTTAAATATGTGTTCAAATGCATGCAAGTTATGATTTCCAAGTTGTCTTGCATGAGCTACGTGGCATGAGTTGTCTTAGTATGATTTTCAAAGGAAAATATAAAGTTTAAAGGTGAGTATCGTCAAATATTGTGGAAAGTTGTGTTCTGACCATACAAGCATAATTGTTAGGACTCATTATGCCTCTAGACATGATTGACATGAGCACCATTTAGCTAAGTATTATTTTGGCACGTGCGAGTATGTTTAAGGCATGAATTCCAAGTATAAGCTATGTGTTTAGTATGTGCATGTGTTGTTTACATCCGAACATGCATATTAAGTATTATCTAGTCTTATTATGGGGGCATTATGACCATAATAGTGGATTATTTGTGAAATGAACTTATTTGGCCTAAAGCGTAGGAATTTCCGTTATAAAGCCTTATAACTTTGGATTAGATTTAGAATGAGCATGCTAGGTTTCAAACTCAAGTTAATAACCTTATGAGCATGTGTATGTGATTAATATCAGCAGCTTGCATGCTAAGAATAGGCTTGGATTCCAGCTGAATGAAATCTCATTCTTGGTCTGTCCAGTGAGTGGCGCGGCCGCGCCATTCCTAAGGCAAAAACAAGCGCGGCCGCACCGGTCGCCAGTTTTGTCCTGTTGCTTTAAGTTATAAATAGAGTCTTGTAGCATGTATGTATGTAGGTCTCAAACTGTAATGCATGACTTAATTGATGTGTTATATGTTCAAGCTTACATTGATGCATAGAACCAAGCTATTCTAGGCTTGTTAACTCATTTATCTAAGATGGAAAGTAATGTTTATAGACTTAGTAAAGATGGATTACATCTACGTGTCTATGTGATAGAATTACTTGGTATATAATCTCTTGTAAGTGTAAACTCATACTAGTTATACTGTGCTAACTAAGGAATTGACTTACTAATGATAGGTCGTTTCACGCAATTTAATTTAAAAGTTAGATTATTGTAGCTGAGCTATCAGGCAAGTTTCCTTTAAACCTACTCAATTTACATTCAAGTAGGATGTGGTGTACTATACAAGTTCTCTACCCTGAAACCTTAATTGTTGCAAGTTTTCTGAACCCATTCTTATATTAATTATTGCAAGTTAATATTTAAGCTTGAACCTTTAATTCCTCAAGCATGTTCTAAGTGGTTTAATTACTTAACAATTATTCCACATCGTTGTTATTGGCACTCACACATTGTGCAATTGTTTTCGCGGAGACATTGACTTGTACTTTATTTAAAGTTCTAATATGGATGAACTGCCATAGTTAAGTCTTAGCCATTGTCCAGCTAGACATTTGTGATATAGATTTTAAAAGGTATCCAAACCAATTGATGGTGCGGAATCTTGGATTTTATGAACACCCCTTCAATATAGGGGAGTACCCCATGTATCGGATATAAGATACAAAGAACAGAAATTAAATGTTATGCATACACATAGGGTCCTAGAGTCTGATCCCCTCGAGTACTTATTTCTGAGCCCGTAACCAAAGGGTCAATTAGCTATGGATTCCATTGGAAGTGAAATGTTCATGGTCTTTGTTGACTATTGCTTATCTTAAAGAGCTGTTATTATTCTTGCTTTCGTACTCTCACTATTGAATCAATCTTAAATATCTCTTTCATTCATGATATATGTCATTCCTGTTGATATTTAAACTTGCTGAGCAAACTAGTTGCTCACCCTTGTATATCATGAAACTTATTGTAGTTAAGTCCGAGACTTCAAGCAAGGACAAGGGTAAGGAAAAGATGAAGTAATAGACTTCAAGTAGCTAACTTTGTTATATGCTTAGTTAGATTTATTTATCAATGTAATTTGAACCCTGATTAATATTAAGGTATGTATTGACTTATGTATTAAGGTTTTCGTATCTTGGGATTAGTAACACCTTTCGAATGAACAACATATGTTTATTATATTCTGCATTTAGTCATTGTATGTTATTTGGAGGTGGATGTTTATATTGGATCGTGATGACCAAATTCGAGTAATAGAGACTTGAATTTGGGGGCGTCACAGCTACACTCGAAACAGATCTCTCATTCACTCGACTTACAAAAAGACACCCTACGAACTTTGGAAGGGAAGAAAATCCAATATTGGTTACTTTCACATTTTAAGTTAAAAGGCGCTGCTATATTCATGCAAACAATGGGAAATTGGTATCTAACACTAAGTTTCAACCTAGTTAGATGAAAGTATATTTCCTTGGCTATTCTACTAATTATAAGGCTTATAAAGTATCTTAATAAACATTTGTTAAATGTTAAAGTTTCTTATTCATATTACCTTTGATGAAATTGACAATGTTGAGACCAAGTATGGCTGGTAATGTTTGATGAAATAGGTTAGAGCAGGATCAAGTAAACGTAGAGCTGAGAAGAGCCTACTCGATCAATGACCCAACAAGTCCTAGATCCAACAGAAGAAATTCGTTGTTAGAGTCACCTGTCCTAGGAATTAGGAACTCTATGAATTGGAAAATCCTCCTGCACCAAATAATAATGAGCCAAATCTGCTAAAGGCCTTAGACAATAAGGCATAAGGACACATGTTCCAATTGGAAGTAGACTGGTGTAAAGGATCACACACAAGACCAAATAATTGGGTGATCCAAAATGCAAGAGTTTAAAACAAGGTTTGTAACATTAAACAAAAGTTTTCTATTTTGAGCTTTCCTGTCTCAAATGGAACACTAAGAAAAATTGATTGAAGCTCTTCAAGATTCAAGCTTGGATTAAAATGCAATACAAAGAAGAGTTTAAACCAATTTTTAAAGATGCAAAGTACTGGGGAGATTTAGTTCCTATGAACAAGAGATTATCTAGTTAATTGGCACCAAATGGGTCTTCAGAAATAAAATGGATGGGAGATAGTACGAATCACACAGGAACAGAGGCAAGATTGGTATTCAAATAGGATACTCACAGAAGAAGGCATTAACTATGATGAGTCCTTTGCACCAATAAACAAGACTTGAAGCAAATCAAGAATGTTTCCTTAATTTTTGTTGCTCCGTGATGAAGTTCAAAGTATTTCAGATGGATGTTTGAAGAGTGCATTTCTCAATGAGGTACTTCAAGAAGAAGTCTATGTAGAACAACCCCCATTCCTAACTATGCGTTTAGATTAGATTTAAAACACTATATGATTTAAAATAAGCACCTAACGGCCTCTTGGTTAATGACACAGTTAACTAATTTTCTTATTGAACAATGATTCACTAAAGTGGACACATTATTAGTCCTTAAAAAAACACAAAGAATAAAAAACATTTTTAGTTACAAATTTTATGTAGATGATATCATATTTGAATTTTTAATGATGAAAAATTAGGTGGAGTGACTTACAATGCTTATACAGAGCAAGTTGGGAAATGAGAATAAATGGGGAGAGGCTGAATTTCTTCCCCTTGGACTACCAAGGTGAATAGCAAACAGTATGAATGGCATATTCATCAAACCAATCCAAGTATATCAAAGACTTTACTCAAGAAAAGGTTATGAATAGTAATCAAACGTACCCCCATGAAGACGCCAATAGGCATGTTGCAAACTAAGCTAGATAATGATGAACAGGGGTAAAACTATTGGGGAGATAACATTAATAATCCTAATCTTATGTTTCTCTACAAGTGTATTTTGCTAGATTTTCAAGCTAATCCTAAGGAAATCTTATATAATTTATGTTTAAGAGTTATCTTTTAGATATTCTTCATGGGTACTTTAAATTTGGGGGTCTGTTGTATCCCAAAGAGTCTCCCTTTGATCTAATTAGTTATTTAGATGCTGCACTTTACAGAATGGGCCAGAATATACAGGGATAAGTACTAGTAGGACTCTTGTCTATTTGATTTAGAAATAAGTTAGTCTCAAGGTTTAGCAAGAAGCATAAACTCTATGTTCCCAACCCTCAACTTTTATACTGTAAGAAGCTGGAATACATTGCTGGCTGGGGGTAGCGGTTTTGTCTCAAAAATTATGGAATGTAAGAAACCCGCTAGCTGACTAAGAGTTTGATTTCAAGTCTATTCCTATATCTCTGTGATAACACTAGTGTTATACCAAAAGTATTTTTTTGTACATAAGGTAATTAGAAATGAGAATTATTCAACAAGGTTAAAATTACAATCCTTAAAATCATGTGTGAATTTTATATATACATGAAAAGTTAGTAATTATTACATGGAAGGAAATAAAAAAATTTAGTTACTAATGTTGGGGGAAGTAAAAAGAACGGAAAGGACTAGGGAAAAGGTGTAACACCCCTAGTCCCTCAGTCGAAGGATAACGGAAAAAAGTTTGTCTGTATATAAGGAATGTAAGTTACTATCAATAAGTACTTTCAGTCTAATGACCTTTTGGGGTGAGCCCCTTGTGCGTGGGCTTAAATGACCCAAAAAGATACTTATTGGGCTAGGTAATTTAAGGCCTTGTTTGGGATGAATTTGATTCAATTCGGACTTGGACAGTTGACCCAAGATTTGTTCCGAACTCGGGATTTAACCCGGGTTCTTACATAATGGTATCAGGAGCCGACACTCGAAAAGCTTGAGTCGGGGTTCAATCCGATTCGGGATTGCGGGAGGTGGGGGACACGTAAAGCCTGGTGTATTATTCTACAATGGGAGAGAGGGAGGTCTGAAGGTGGGGGACATCAAAGCCAGCTGGTTTTTATCCAATAATAGGCTAGGAGAGGTAAAGATTTGTGGACCGTGTGTGTGATCCGGGTTCTGACGGAGACGTCAAAAATTTAAGTGGGGGAGTTTGAAACACCCTCGTCCCACATCGAAAGGATAAAGAAAAAGTTTGTTTGTATATAAGGAATTTAGTTACTA